>ML331751.1:0-26699 GCA_005239505.1 Nicotiana paniculata
CCTAAACCTAATAGGAGACCAAGACCTAAACTCTAATAAGGAAAAAATTACACATTCCTAATTAAACTCTAATTCTTTCCTTATCACTAATTCTTTCCTTATCATATATTAGTTTCCTCTGGGCTTATTGAACTTCTTTTGGACTTACTTCGAAATCTTGAACCTCAAACGACAATTAGGAAAGCAATGACACAGGATCAGATCAAGGAGGCGACAACATCTTCGTCATTGAGGTGTTGTCCTTACAAAGGTTTCCGGAGAGATATTGTTGCCATCCTTGGAAACTGTGCTTATAGGAGAAGGCACATCCAAGATGAGATTAGAGATAAAAGTGGGATCCTTTTACTGCTACAACAGTGTGTTACAGATGATGATAATCCTTTCTTAAGGGAGTGGGGAATCCGGTGCGTGCGGAACCTATTGGAAGGAAATGCAGAAAACCAAGGGGCTGTTGCTGATTTAAAGCTTCAAGGAACTGCAGATGTTCCAGAACTTGCTCGACTTGGGCTTCAAGTAGAAGTTGACCCCAAAACTAGATGTGCAAAGCTAGTAAATGTCGCGTGATATGTTAAGAGATGAAAGTGAGAATAGTTAAACTCGGTAGTTGGCAAACTGATTCTACATGTTCAGGAATGTGCCATAAGAGGTACAATGCATGATTTCATCTTATGTTATGTTACCTAGTCATAGAAGAAGAAAAATCAATACAAAATGTCTTCCGGAGGATTTTTAATTCATTGCTGTATATTAGTAGCCAATATAGAACCAAAAGATCTATGCCTAGAGTGTAGGATGCTTATGAGGATTGATTATTAAATTTTTTGCCAGGTCAAATTTGTGAGTGTTTTCAGTTGTGCTTTTTGACTGAAAGGATATTCGTGCATCGTCCATTGTATCAGTAAGCATGAAGTAAGAGAAGTAATTGACTCGAACTGTCTTCGGTTTCTCTCCATTTGATTCTATTACTGAATGTATAGGTGTTAGTATTTATGTTCTCTTTAGGTTTACAGTCTTCCCTAATGTACTTTGTCTTCTTTAATTTGTACCTTAACTCAATTTTTCCTATCACTTGAGATAACTCAAGAAGGAGAGGGTTTTGGGGGGGAGAGGGGAGGGGGGATAAGTAGTACCAAAATAGTAATAACAGGAGAATACAATAACTGAGAAATAGGAAAGTGCATGCGAGCTACTAGTACTACTGGTAAGAAAGGAGGAAACTCTCAGCTACCTACTAACCGTCTACGATAATTCTCGACCTCCACAACTTTCGATCAAGGGTCATATCCTTAGTGAGTTGAAGTCATGCCATGTCCTGCCTAATTACCTCTCCCCAATGCTTCTTATGTCTGCCTCGACCTGTTCTCAAAATTCAATCATTTACATGTGTTCAAAATGAATATGTCAAATTCTCTTTAAGATTGGTCATTTTCCAGAAGTTTTAGTTTTGTCTCTATTTAATTAAAGCTGCTTCAACTCTATTTTTAAACTTATCATGTCTCACTGTTTTCTTCTTCTAAGTTCTCGCCTGACTTGGAAGATATTAATGAGTGTCCAACTTGTTTTATAAGTCTATGGTACTGCTTTTCCATTTAATCAATCTAATCCTTTAATTCGGAAGCGAACATGCGCCATTTCTTGCCTTATATGATATATGGTCGAGTCTTTACTTATTTGCGTTATATGATACTTAGCTAAATCAAAAGTAGTAACCTTAGGTTTATTCGAGTCTAGAACTTTCCTTTAGATAGTGTCCAACGCCTCCTGTACTATAGGGACGGGAGGGGTAGGCTTACTAAGGCACGATTTAGAAATTATTGGTGCGCTTTAGGTAACAACATAAAGATAGTAATGAGGGTAGCGGAGATGATACACAAATTGCCCAAATAACTATTATATTTCGGCTATAAAAGTTTTAGAAGATTTCACACAGGAGTTGATAAACATTTTCATTTCTTTCTTCTTTCATTTTAACATTCATTTCACATAGTTTAATTAATGATTAATCATCTACCTTTTTTTGGTTAGTAATGCTATCAATCGTTCAAGATAGATGTTCAATGCTTAAATATGTTGAGTCTACTGTATGAATTATGTTTATCAATCCCACTCCACTGAGGCCCATATCATTTTGTAGTAGTTATCTTAGCTTATACTGCTCTTTTCTTTTCTGCTTGTGGTTTCCTTGCCAATAGTAATGATAAATAAAGTGACAACACCGCTGGATGTTCTAAAATATAGTGATAAATAATCCAGCTATATCATACACTTTGAGAGAAACTTAAAGGCTTTACTCCGGTCCAAAATCTGAAGATATCAAGAGTACGTACATTTTACCAATTGAGAGGAGTTAGTGATGCAAAACGAAATTGGATGGTGTAAAATGTGTTAATCTATCAGATTTGAAAAGAACTTGATATTGCAAAAAAAAGAGATTTTGTAGTTCGGTATCTTCTTTTTATTTTGTAAATGCAATGTGAATTTTAGTGTCTGCAATGTGTTTACCCAGCTTGAAAGTTATATTACTCAATAGACAGCAGTGTGAAGTTGCTTGAATTAGTGTGTTTTCTATACCTAATGGAAATGGAGATTGGCGAAAGTTGATTAAAATATTGTGTGGCTCCAGACCCTAAGCTAGATGCATGATTTGTTGTGTTTTCCCTTTCTGTGAAGAAATCCTTTTGCTTGTAATTGTGCTTCTAGTAATTTTTCATCTTCTTGATGCCTGTTGATGAAACACCTTACTCCATCAAAAAAAATATTTTGTGGAGTAGTGTTGTGTGATACAGATGGAAGCTAACATCAGTGGGAGCTCTTCTTTATTCTGCTCTTAACTGCGTACATGATACCCTTTAATCTCCTCCTCAAAGAATACCACCTTCATTATATATGCTGTCTCTTATCTATCATACACTTACTAGGTCCATAAGCTCGAATTCTATATGGGCGCTAACAGTTTCCCTTCTCATTCTCCATCTCTTCCTGCACAATTACTCGGGTTCCACCCAGTCGCGAAGCTACACTTTGGTAAGTTAACCACCCTTTGATGGAAAATTACATTGCATATTTAGGTAAAATATCAGGTTTTAGAGGTACATAATATATATCAAATACTTTTTGTCGGAATTTTTTTTTTTACTTCTTTCAAGTTTGAATACCCTTGAGGAAAATCCTGGCTTCATCATTAGTCCACCGTAAAGGCTCCTGGAGCTTTAGATTAGTGGCCCCTAGGATGAAGCTGTTGGACTTTAAGCATTGGACTTAAAAGTCTAAGAGTGTGAATTGGAAAATGGTGGGAAATAAAATGGAGGGAAATGAAAATTTGAATCAAGTGAGCTTTTGTCGTGAATTTNGCTTTAGCTTCGGCTTCGGATTTGGATTTGGATTTGTCAAATGATCGATAAGATTATTTTTTGGACAAAGTTTATTTAATTATTATTCTTAATTAATTAAATGTCAGTCAGTTCATTAACGGAATTAACTGAAATCCAAAAAACGCTGCCTTTGCTGAACGTTGTTTTCCTTCCTGAACAGACACTTTTTCCTGAACATACATCACACCTCTTCCAATAATTGCCTATAAATTCTGAGGCATGGCTTCTTTTTTCATTTACTGGAAAAAAAAACTGCATTCTACTTCACAGTCTCTCTCTCTCAAATTCGTAAGTGTGAGTTTGCTCCGTTCTTTGAGTTTGTTGGTATCCTGCAATTTGTATTGCCACTGTTGCAGGAAGGTTATTCCGTTTCATCCTGGGAGGATTTAATCCATTACCTTGGCAACTTGTGAGGGGGTTAAAATTCCTTAAGGACACACAAGGAAATTGTGGACTCGAAATATTTCTTATCGTTTATACATTTTTTGTTTCTTCTAACAGTTCTTCTGATTTTCTAGTTTTAACACAGAGGCAATAACAGAGGCTAAGCTCTGTTTTAACATTACAGAATGAGCAGGTTGTATTTGTAGGCATCTCCTTTGTATTCAAATCTCTTGGATTCTCTTGGATATGTAACTCATCTGTAAGTTTTCAGTTCATTAAGCTGTTTGTCTCTTTTAGATTATTGATTTAACTAGTCGTGTAGCTATTAGGGGGTGTTATTGGTTGGTTGGCATGGCTTTGAAATATTTTGATTCTGTATTTTCGGTTTTTTATTTTAAAAATGATATACGAATGTCATATCGACATAAATTTGGTATGATTTGACTTTTTTACTTTTCGATTTTGGTTTGTGTGGTTCAATAACTTCACTATTAATCTTTAAAGTTATATTATATGAATCCTAACTTGTATTGTGATTCATGAAATTGATTCTTCAGACTCAAGCAAAAATAAAACAAAAGAAAACAAATTAAATCAAAACGTTAATGATGTTTCATACTAAAACAAGACTCTTGTTCTTTGCTTGTAAAGCTAAAGTAAAGAAAAAGCATCTGGCGTAATATTATTAGAGGCCAAATGTAAAACAAATATGTTTGCAGCCATTCAATATAAATTAAAAAATAGGGCAATAAATTTCACTAATCATGTTTTATACTAAGTAAATCACACAATAACTAAATGGCCAGAGTAAATTCTTTGACCAGGACTAAAAATGCTCATGACCAAAGAAAATTAGGATTTAAGCTTATTAGTCACTACAAAAAGAGTCGTGTATCTTTACTAGAGGCGGATTGTTATATTGGAAGTCTAGGCAAGGTTGGTTCAAGCCTAAGGGCACTAAAGTATTTGAACTCAACGGTAAATACTCAATTTGAAATGGATGGAGTATCAAACTATATTCAATTTATCGAAGTTTCATCCTAAGTTTATATACATCGGTAATATAAATAATTTTTATATTATTACGTGATCGTGTTGGTTTTAAGCAATTAAAAAAGTTGAACATGAGTTTGAAGAACTTTGAAAGAAAATCAGGAATCTGATAATGAAAGCAAACTTACTTATTCATTAGAAACTTCAGACAAATTTATAGAGTTTACAACTCAACTGAACATAAAAAATCAACTCCTATAAATTAGGGATAACATAGAAACTAAATGACTTTTATGCAGTAAATAATTGCTACACAATTTTAAGACACTTGGACTGTTGCAGTTCTTAATACAGTTTTCTAACACTCCTCGCTTTAAGAGCTGCAAACTCCAAGTTTTTGCCTGAGAAGCTCAAATTTGTTGCATGGTAAAGGCTTGGTGCAGATATCAGCCAGTTGCTCCTAAGTCTTGCAATACAGTAGAGTTACATCACCATTCTTTTGCACATCTCTCAAGAAGAAAAACTTGATGTTGAAGTGTTCAGTTTTTCCATGAAATACAGGATTGTAAGAAATTGCTATCGTAGCTTGGTTGTCCACAAATACTTCAGTGTCTTCAGTTTGTTTCATGTGTAAATCAACCAATATTTTTTTCAACCACAATGCTTGATGTTGTTGCAGCCACAAATTCTGCCTCTGCAGTAGATTGAGCAACAATGTCCTGCTTCTTTGAACACCGTGAAAAAATTCCTGAGCCAAGACTGAAGCAATATCCCGATGTGCTTTTCATGTCATCCACGGATCCAACCCAATCACTATCAGAACACTCAAGTAGTTTCAGGTTTTGACTCTTCTGAAACTTGGCACCATGATTAATGGTCCCTTTGATGTATCTGATAACTCTCTTGGCTACTTTTAGATGCACCTCACTAGCACAATGCATGAACCTCGATAAAATGCTTACTGCATACAAAATATCGGGACTTATAGTTGTGGGGTACATCAAGCAACCGATTAAGCCTCTGAAGTATGCTTCCTCCACTTTATCTGCTCCATCATTTTTGCTTAGTTTCTCTTTTTGGTTCATAGGAGTGCTCATCTCCTTGCAATCTTCCATGTTGAATTTCTTCAGAATCTCCTTGGTATACTTCTTCTGACAAATGAAAACTTCATTTTGTCCTTGCTTGATTTCCATTTCAAGAAAGTAGGACATTAGACCAAGGTCAGTCATCTCGAAGGCTTGCATCATTTCTTGCTTGAAATTATCGATATACCTTTAGTTGTTCCCTGTAATTAGTACATCATCCACATAGATAGAAACAACAAGGATATCAATGTTATTATGTTTAACATAAAGAGTAAATTTTGATGGACTCTTTTCAAAGCCTAGGCCAAGAAAATGGTCATCTATTCGACCATACCAGGCTCTTAGTGCCTGTTTAAGACCATAAAGTGCCTTTCTTAGCCTACAAACTTTGTCCTCTTTTCCTTTCACTGCAAATCCCTCAAGTTGCTCCACGTAAATTTTTTCCTGAAGAAAACCATTGAGAAATGCCGATTTGACATCCATCTGGTACACTTTCCAACCCAATTGTGCAGCAAGAGCAAGAAGTAACCTGATTGTGTCAAGCCTAGCAACTGGTAAATGTATCAAAGTAATCTACACCAAAAATTTGTGCATATCCCTTAACTAGAAGTCTTGCTTTATGCTTGTTGACTGAACCATCAGGATTTAGCTTGGTTCTAAAGACCCATTTCAACCCAATTACCTTTCTGTCTTGAGGTTGATCAACAAGCTCCCAAGTTTTGTTCTTCTCAATCATAAACAATTCTTCTTTCATTGCAGCTACCCAATTCTCATCATTCTTGGCCTCACTGTATCCAGCAGGTTCACATACTGCTATATTGCATCGCCGATATATTTCAGAGAGTAATCGAGTACCTTGAATTGGTGAATGATCAACAATCTCACCCTGCCATAAGGTTGATATTTGCTTTTCAAGAACCTTTCATGTTGAGTCAAGAGAATTCAGGATAGGTTTCTTTGAGTTTTCCCAACACCACTCTTTATTCTCTATAAAATATATATCTCTATTGAAGATTATAGTCTCAGTTTGTGGTTGGAAGACCTTATATGCCTTTGAAACTGTATTGTATCCTACAAAAATGCTTGGGTTAGACTTTTTGTCTAAATTATCTCGTTTAAACTGAGGAACATAGGAAAAACATAGACAACCAAACACTTTAAGAAAATTTATTGATAGTTGAAATCCATGCCAAGCTTCAAAAGGAGTTCGATCCTTCACTGCTTTTGTAAGAAGTCTATTTTGGAGAAACATGTTGTACTTGCTGCCTCTGCCCAGAATTTCTTTGGCAAGTTCTTGCAGTGCAACATGCATCTAGTCATCTCCATAATATTTCGGTTCCTTCTAACACTTACTCCATTTTGCTGTGGAATATAAGGAGTAGTAAGCTGATGATTGATCCCTGCTTACTCACATAATATGTTGAATTGTTGTGAAGTATATTCCTTTTCATTATCTGATCTTACCGACTGAATTTTACAACCGCTCTCATTTTCTACTTTTTCTTTGAACGTCTGAAAGATATTAGCAGCCTCTGACTTGTATTTGAGAAAGTAAATCCAACACATGTGGGTTAGATTATCAACAAAAATGATATAGTAAAGGCTACCTTTTAGTGAGGGAGTCCTTTGAGGTCCTGCTATGTCAGTATGAATCAATTGTAATTTCTTCGAGACTCTTCAAGTTGTCTTTGGAAAAGGAAGTCTTCTTTGCTTCCCATATTGACAGGCACTACAGTTTGAAGAATTCACTTCCAACACAGGTAAGTCCTCAACTATTTTCATTTTTTGCATTTTGAGCAGCCCTTCATAGTGAAAATATCCAAGTCTCTTGTGCCATATTTCTGAAGCACTTTCTTTGGCTGAAAAAATAACATGTTTCTCCTCAAATGGATCTAATGAGAAACTTTTGCCTCACATTTTTTACTTTAAACAATTAATAATTTGACACATTCTTGATCAAGCAATGTTTATCTTCAAAATTTAATTTGTAGCCTTTTTCCATCAACTGACCAACACTAAGCAAGTTTTGGTCTATGTCAGGTACATAAAGCTACCTGAATGACTTGGAATAGCAATTGATCATTTTCCTCTGACAACAATATGTTCGCCATTACCTATTTTGACTTTAGTAATGATCGTGGACTTCAATTCCTTGAAGAGGGCCTTGTCATTTGTCATGTGGTTAGTGCATCCAATGTCAATCAACCAACAGTCGCTCGACGATCTACTTGAAAAACATGTAGCGACAAAAAGTTGATCTTCCTCCTCTCCATCAACAATATGAGCGTCTGTTTCTTGTTGCAGACCGTTGTTCTTGCAAATAACAGCTTCATGCCAAGTTGATTGCATTTACTATACCTGACATCAGGCCTTTTCCAACACTTGTATGGTGGATGGCCTTTTTTGCCACAATGCTTACAAGGGGGATAACTTCTCTTTGAGTTTCCTTCTTTACCTTTGGTGGTATTTGTTGAAATGCCTTCATCATTTGTTGGTTGATTCTTTTTGTTCTTTGTCTTTTTATTTCTGCCACCATCTTGGTGTTTGGTTGGAAAGATCCCTCATTATTTCCATCTTCTCGCATAACCCTTTGTTTTTCTTGAACATGCAAAGCATTCAACAACTCTGCCAAAGTGATCTTGGATAGATCCTTCACATTCTCCAAAGTGGTTATGTTTGCTTCAAATCTCTCCGGAACAGTTACCAGAATTTTTTCAACAATACGAGAATCATTGAACTCAGAACCAAACAATCTTACCCTATTTGCTATGTCTAGGATCCTTTTAGAGTAATCTTTGATGGTTTCATTTTATTTCATCTTATGCATCTCGAAGTCTCTGATGAGATTTAGAACTTGCATGCCTTTGATCCTTCCATCCCCTTCATATTCTGCTTTGAGATAATCCCAGATAGATTTGGCTGACTTTAGATACATAATTCGAGTGAAAATTGTAGAAAATACTGATGAAAATAAACAAGCCTTTGCCTTTGATTTTCTAGTTTTCCTATCTTTATGGTTCTTAATCTGGCCATAGTTGGATTGTTGGGTAGCGGAGGAACTTCATAATCCTCTTCGATTGCCTCCCAGATATCCAAGGCATCTAGATAAGTCTTCATCCTTGCGGCCCAAATTTGATAGTTTTCACCATTGAAAACAAAAGGAGCCATTGTTGAGAAATTTGATTTTGCTTCCATGCTTGACAAATCTGTCTTGTTGAGAGTTTTGAGTTTAATGAACACCCACAGATTCCTTAAGAAAAGAAAGCTCTGATATCAATTGTATGTTTTAAGCAATTAAACAAGTTGAACATGAGTTTGAAGAACTTTGAAAGAAAATTAGGAATCTGATAATGAAAGCAAACTTACTTATTCATTAGAAACTTCACACTCTTATAAATAGAGTTTTATTTAAGGTGAATGTCTATAATTTAGAGAGATTTTAAGGTTTGTTACTTGGTGGCTAAGTCATTTTTTTCCTATAAATAGAGGGGCCTTATTCCATTGTAATTGATCCCAAATCAATAATAATTCTCTCTCCCTACTTTTCTTTGCAATATTTCTCTTCTTATTTTATTATTTTATAACACGTTATCAGCACGGGACTCTAACCAATTGAGTAGAAGCTTTGGATTGAGCATAATAATTTTCAATTATTTCATGAACTTTCTTTATGATTAAATTCTGGATTTAAGGTAAGTATTTTACTTTATTTTTCTCTTTTAAATTCTTGAAATTCTATAATTTGATTTTAAATACAAGTAAAGACAATAAACTTGATTGTAACTCTAATAGAGTTTGCAAGAAATCATAACCACCCGAAGTGGTAAAATTTATATATCTTGCCATGATCAAATTCATATATGATTGTGGGCAAAGAAGTGGAAACCCGTCCCATTGAATTTTCTTCATTCTCATTCCCCTTAAGAGAATGTAATAGCAATATATAATAAGTCTGAAAAAAGACAAAATACTACTGTGAATATGTCAATGGATGTGGACGTGGCAATAGATGAAATTATAATCATCATCATTATGATAATGAGAATAATAAAGATTCTCAAAATAACCCTTCATTCTGTGAAAGTAATATTGGTCATCGATTTGACATGAGATTTTTTAAAGCACATATAGATGATTATGGTCCATTCATAATGTGAATGTGACAACATCTGATTTATGAATAAATATTCATTCTTGGAAGAATATGAATGTGCTAGTGGTAGTGGATATACCACACCAATGTGATGACCCGCCACATCATCATTTCACATAGGCGCCATTTGGCATATATTAATGCCATATGGAAGCTTACATAAGAGTAAGGCTAGCATTTGTGAGAAGATTCTAGAGAAGTATGGACATTTCCTTTGGAAGACCCTAGATCTTTATGGAATTCCTAGGGAAGTCCTTGGAATCTTTTAGGCTTGTAGAAAATACTAGAGGGTGTACTTATTTGTAAATATGGAAAGACTTGTGGAACAATATTATTTACACATTATCCCCTAGGTGATTAGTATAAATAGGGTGCATTCATTTGTAAATTCATCAAGAAAAATAATCAAGTTCTCTGTAATACAAAGCTTCCCTTAACAATTCTCTTATGTTCTTTCTACCATTCTCTTAGTGATCTTGAGTGTAGTAAGGCTGACTTGGCATAGCAAGAACGTGAGCAAATTGTGCAAGATCGTGAGCAAGTGTCAAGTGTCGCACGTGTACTTAGTTAACGACTAAGGACGTGGCAACGTGGTATCAGAGCGAAGATTGCAACTAAGATAATGGCGAACGATGGAGAAATTAACGATGCCAACACCCAAGCCAACGTCATCCAGGATGCTGCTGGCAAAAGTGGATGTAACAAAAAGAGGAATGCCTCCAACAAGAGCCAGGAGGTTGCACCCAAGGTTGTGTCAAACGAAGGGCTTACATCCCAAGAACCATCTTCCATAGAGGCGAGCGAGGATGAATTGGAGGTCCCGCCTGAGGACGTCTCGCTCGGTAAAGATGGGTGATGAAGATGAACGCGGGGATGGATGTCGTGGAGATCTTTGGACAACGTTTGGGTAATATGGAAGGCACCCTTAGCGTTCTTGAGGGGCACACTCTTGAAGAGATTGAGAGTATCCGAAATGACTTGGAGGGACGTACACAAACCTAGATGGAACTACGGCAAACCATCACTGCCTTAGAGTGCAAACTCATGGAGGCTTTGAGTATTATCGATGCTATGAAGGCAAAGATAGAGTCACTCGAGGAGCATGTTAGTGCTGGCGCGACCGAGGTAGCCAGCAATGTTGTGGTGACGAGGGAGGCTAAGATAGAGGCTCCCAAACCCCCGGTGTTCAAAGATGTTCGTGATTCACAAGAAGTGGAAAACTTCCTTTGGCACTTGGAGAACTACTTCAGGCAGGGAAATGTGAGGGATGACGAGGCCAAGATCAACATTGTCGTGTTGTACCTCTCATAAACCACCATGCTATAGTGGAGAAGGAAGATAGCCGACGTGGATAAAGGTCTATGTACTATTAGCACGTGGGATCAATTCAAAGCCGAGTTCAAGCGACAATTCTTTCCAAAAAATTTCTTGTAAAAGTCAAGGCGCAAGCTTAGGGAGTTGAAGCAAACAGGGAGCATACGTGACTGTCAAGCAATTCACTACCCTTATGCTTCAAATTCCAAACCTGACCAATGATGACTTGTTGTTCCACTTCATGGACGGTTTGCAAAATTGGGTTAAACAAGAGTTGCAATCCCAACAAGTCACGGATATAGACCAAGCCATAGTGGAGGCTGAATCATTGATGGATTTCAGGCATGACAAACACGACAAAGGAAAAGGCAAGGAGTCAATGGTTAAAAATGTCAAAGGCTGGGGAGATCGTGGAAAAGGCAAGGAGATACAACAACAATACTACAAGACTCAAGATTTCAAAAAGTTGAGTGGCAGGCAAGGCTACGCCGATAAAAAGGCACAAGCCGAGAAGAAGGGGTGCTACATATGCGGGGGGCCGCACGGCTTCAGGAACTGTCCCGACCTAAAGAGCCTCAGTGCCATGGTCCGTGAACGAAAGGAGAAGCCGCAAGGAGAGAGTTAGGGAACTGCATAGCTGGGTATGATTGGATTATGTAGTGTTGTCACGAAGAAAGCTATCCAACCTACCGAGAATGGAAATCAGTACATGGATCTCACTATCAACAACAAGCCCGCTCGTGCAATGGTGGATACTGGAGCAACTCATAATTTCATGACTGAGGCTTCCGCAAAGAGATAATAATTGAAGCTTGCTCCAACCAACTCTCGCGTCAATATCATGAATGCCGAGGTACAAAATGCTCCTGGGGTAGCTAATGGAGTTGGTGTCAAATTGGGAACTTGTAAAGGTATTACAAACTTTACTGTAACCGCTATGGATATCTTTGACATCATACTGGGGCAAGAGTTCTTTAGACATTGTCATACTTTGATCGACCCCTACCTCCAATGTCTCTTAGTTATGGAGCGAGAAGGAGCTTGCATGGTACCTACAGTGACTGTGCCACACGGACATATCCAAGCACAACTCTCAGCCATGCAGGTTGTCAAGGGGATCAAGATGGGGGAGCCAACGTTCGTGGAAACCATTGCAAATCTAGAGGAGGACGAGTTTTCAAGAGATAATGCGCCCTTGCATAAAGAAGTTGCTTGAGGAAAACAAAGATTTCATGCCCGAGGAGTTGCCTAAGAACTTGCCGCCTAGGCGAGAGGTAGATCACAAGATTGAGTTAGAGTCAGGGGATAAGTCACCCGCATTTGCCCTATATCGTATGGCACCGCCCGAGCTAGAGGAGCTCAGGAAACAATTGAAAGAGCTGCTAGATGTTGTTCACATTCTCCCATCAAAGGCACCTTTTGGCGCACCAATATTGTTCCGGAAGAAGAAGTATGGGTCGTTGCGCTTGTGCATAGACTACTGAACACTTAATAAGGTCACAGTGAAGAATAAGTACCCAATCCCACTCATTGCTGACTTGTTCTATGGACTTGGGCAAGCTAAGTACTTTACAAAGGTGGATCTTCGCAAGGGCTACTACCAGGTTCGCATTGCAGAAGCGGATGAGCCGAAGACAGCATGTGTGACGATATATGGAGACTTTGAGTGGTTGGTGATGCCCTCCGGCTTAACCAATGCACCGGCCACATTTTGCACCCTTATGAACAAGATTTTTCATCCCTACCTTGATCAGTTCTTGGTAGTCTAGCTAGATGACATAGTCATTTACAGCACACCTTAGAAGGAGCACATTGAGCACTTAAGGAAGGTTTTCCAAGTCTTGCGGAAAAATGAGCTATACATCAAGAGGGAGAAATGCGAGTTTGCAAAATCAAAGGTGCACTTCTTAGGCCATGTGATTAGTAATGGCGAGCTACACATGGACGAGGCTAAGGTGCAGACTATCCAGGAGTGGGAGGCACCTATGAAGGTAACCGAGTTGAGATCCTTCCTTGGCCTTGCTAACTACTATCTTCGGTTCATCAGTGGCTACTCCGCAAAGGCCGCACCATTGACTGAGTTGCTAAAGAAGAACAAGCCATGGGTTTGGACGGACCGTTGCCAAAAGGCGTTTGAAGACCTCAAGGCAGCTGTAACAGAGGAGCCAGTCTTGGCATTACCTGACTTTTCCAAGACATTTGAGGTGCATACAGATGCCTCAGACTTTTCCATTGGGGTTGTCTTGATGCAGGATGAGCATCCCATAGCATTTGAGAGCCTCAAGTTAAACGAGACAGAGCGACGTTACACGGTGCAAGAGAAGGAAATGACTGCCATTGTGCATTGCCTTCGTACATGGCGACATTATTTGCTCGGATCGAGGTTCGTGGTCAAGACTGACAATGTGGCTACTAGCTAATTTCAGACGCAGAAGAAGCTCACACCAAAACAGGCTAGATGGCAGGATTTCTTGGCCGAGATTGATTATGTGTTGGAATACAAGCCGGGCAAAGGTAAAGTTGTAGCCGATGCCTTGAGCCAAAAAGTCGAGCTTATTGCCATCACTTCAGCAAGTTGGGACATTCGTGAGGCTATAAAAGAAGGCATACAACATGATCCAGCAGCCAAACAGCTTATCGATTTAGCCAACCAGGGCAAGACGAGACGTTTTTGGGTAGAAGACGGTCAATTGCTTACCATGGGGCGGCGGGTCTACGTGCCTAAGTTTGGAGACATTAGGCGGTGGATCATAAGGGAGAGTCATAACACAATGTGGGCCGGTCATCCAGGCCAACGTCGCACTAGGGCCTTGGTTAGTCAGTCTACTATTGGCCACGTATGCGAGATGACATAGATTTTTATGTGCAGACTTGTCTTGTCTGTCAACAGGACAAGGTTGAGCAACAAAAACTCGGAGGACTTTTGGAGTCACTACCAGTTGCAGAACGTCCATGGGAGAGCGTGACTATGGACTTTATCACTTGCCTACCGAAGTCCGATGGTTATGGTACTATTATGGTGGTCGTAGATAGATTTTCTAAATATGCCACCTTCATGCCCACCTCACCGGATTGCACAGCCAAGGAAGCTGCCAAGCTATTCTTTAAGAATGTGGTTAAGTATTGGGGCTTACCAAGGCATATCATTAGTGATCGAGACCCCCGTTTAACTGGGAACTTTTGGAGAGAGTTATTCGACATACTTGGCACGGAACAACACTTTTCCACTAGTTTCCACCCACAGACGGATGGACAAACGAAACGGGTCAATGCCTTACTAGAATGCTACTTGAGGCATTATGTAAGCGCACATCAGAAAGATTGGGAAAGGCTCCTAAACATTGCCCAATTCCCTTATAACTTGCAGCGGAGCGAGTCCACGGGGCGGACACCATTTGAGCTAGCCACCGGCCAACAGCCACAAACTCCACATTCATTACCAGTTGTGTTCGAGGGAAAGAGTTTGGGGTCTTATATATGACCAAAGGATGGGAGGAGAAACTTGACACTGCTAAGTCTTACTTGGATAGGGCAGCTAAGAAGATGAAGAAATTTGTGGACCGTAAGCAGCGTCCCACAGACTATAGGTTTGGGGACATGGTCATAGTAAAGTTTAACCCAAGACAGTTCAAGGCATTACGGGGCATGCATCAGAATCTGATGCGCATGTATGAGGGGACATTTAAGATCGTTGCCAAGGTAGGCAAGATCTCATACAAGCTTGACATGCCATCGTATGTTAAGATCTACACTGTCTTCCATGTCATCATGCTTAAGCCATATCATGAAGATAAGGATGATTCGAGTAGGGGCTAATCAAGTCAAGCACCCATGACCATCACCTCCTCGTATGATAGGGAGATTTAGTCTATCATAGATTGCCAGGCCAGGCGAAAATAAGGGCAAAAATCCACCGATATGTTCCTCGTCCATTGGAAAGGGCAATCACCGGAGGAGGCCACGTGGGAACGATATGAAGACTTGTGGCAATTCAAAGATAAGATACGAGATTTTATGCAGGAATATTGCGCTGCGGTCGTCGCAATATTAGGTGGGGGAGAGTGTGATGACCCGCCACATCATCATGCCACATAGGCGTCATTTGGCATATATTAATGTCATGTGGAAGCTTAATAAGAGCAATGCTAGCATTTGTGAGAAGATTCTAGAGAAGTATGGACATTTCCTTTGGAAGACCCTAGATCTTTATGGAATTTCAAGGGAAGTCCTTGGAATCTTCTAGGCTTGTAAAAAATTATAGAGGGTGTACTTATTTGTAAATATAGAAGGACTTGTGGAATAATTATTATTTACGCACTAGCCCCTAGGTGATTAGTATAAATAGGGGGCATTCATTTGTAAATTCATCAAGCAAAATAATCAAGTTCTCTCTAATACAAAGCTTCCCTTAACAATTCTCTTGTGTTCTTTCTATCATTCTCTTAGCGATCTTGAGTGTAGTAAGGTTGACTTGGCATAGCAAGAACGTGAGCAAGTTGTGCAAGATCATGAGCAAGTGTCAAGTGCCGCAGTGTACTTAGTTAACAACTAAGGACGTAACACTAATCTCTAGAAAAAAGTTTGAGATGAAATAAGAAAATAATTTTATTATTATAGCATGAATGGTCATTGATCACGTACCTATTGTGATTGTGCCAAAATATTATGGCAATATGATTATTACAGGGCAAAAGTAATAGAATAAACATATATTTACTATAATGATTTTGACCATGACCATAATGGTATAACTTTCTCCTTGAAAGAGATATCCACCATATGGATATTGATGAATATGTGATAGTACAAAATTAATTGAAAGCTCTGGAAGAGCCAATTATTACTATTTTGGAGGAATAAAATTGATTATCAATAAGGTATTGTGTTGTAATAAGTCTCAAAGAAACATAATTGGATTTCTAAAGTATTCGCGAAAGCGGTTGGTTAAATTGAGACTATAAATAAATGAAAGATTTAATATCTTCTATTACTACAACTTGTAGCGGAGTAATATGTATGTAAAAAGTTACTCACTTTATTCTCCAGTTTGTACTACATAAACAAAAGAATGCCACAATAAACTTGGAGTTTATTGATAATTGCACACGTCATGGTATAAACATGAAGTTTATCAATATCGATAATTTACCAGTTGGCATAATTGATTTTAGTCATGTTAATTTAAATGTTGTGCAAAATTAAAGAGAATTCACATGGGTAAATATTAAAGAACAATAAAGTTCTTTACGAATTCTCTTATTTTGCTTGTTCTCGCGATTATTATACCAACTAAAATTGGGATTGAATCCCTTGAATTCTGGAGTTTATCAAAGGTGAATATGGGCTCATTCACCTGCCATGTATACCACATAAGATGCATCTACGAGATGGTTACATGTGCGATTATTATTAACCTGCAACATAGTATTTGCGAGGTAACTTGCTCAATAATTTAATTTAGAGCATAATTTTCAGAATTCAATATAGTTTATCTTATAAGTTGGTTTACATCACAACTGGTTTAGCAAAATAATTTGAGTGCCTTCACTTAATAGCTAAACTATTGCTTATGAGAACACTGTTATCCACATCAATTTGATATATGTTATATACGAAAGTATATTACATTCTTCCCTCACAAGTGGTTCAGGGTCATGAATCAAATAATTCCATCTTATTATAATTAAAGTGCGGTGTGTATTTTGATTAATACCATAACGCACAAAGATGGGCTTCCAAAGTAGAGGACGCAAGTTAGTTTCTCTAACATGAGGGGGAGAGATGATAAAAATTTGATAAAAGGTTAAATGGAATGAATTATCAATTCTCTATAAGCATGATAATGTGATAGCGAGGATTTTCAAGGTGCAACAGTCATTGAAGTTAATATGGATAATTTATTCATCAAATCTCTGGTGACGTCAACATTCAAGAAGCTAGTGCACAAGATTGGAATGTGAAGGCTCAAGGATGTGAATTGATGCTCTCATCAGGGGGAGTTAATACGTGTTGTACTCTTTTTTGCTTACAAGGTTTTGTCCCACTGGGTTTTCCTTGCAAGGTTTTTAACGAGGCAACCAAAAGGCGTATTATTAAACATGTGTACTCTTTTTCCTTTTCTAAAATTTTTTTTCCCACAGGGTTTTATTTTAGTTAATGTTTTAACGAGGCACATTATCTATTTAATAGACATTCAAGGGGAAGTGTTATAAATAGAGTTTTATTTAAGGTGAATGTCTATATTTTAGAGAGATTTTAGGGTTTATTATTTGGTGGCTAAGTCACTTTTTCCCTATAAATAGAGAGGTTCTATTCCATTGTAATTGATCTCAAATCAATAATAATTCTCTCTCCCTATTTTTCTTTGCAATACTTTTCTTCTTAATTTAGTGTTTTATAACACAGACACATTTATAGTGTTTACAAATTCAACTGAAAATAAAAAACCTAACTCCTACAAATTAGGAATAACATAGAAACTAAATGATTGTTATGCAGTAAATAACTGAGGGGAGACCTAGTCTCCATACTAATAGAACTTTTAGAAAATTATCATATACTCCTATTGAACATATACAAAAATAGTAGCTAGATTATAATTATTTAACTATATTTTGAAGGATAACAAGTTTAATATCTCTGAGTCCATACCTTTTTATCAAGATGTTTATCAAGGAGAGTCAAAACTAAAAAAAATTAAATACACGAAGAAGTCAAGAGGATTTAATACATAGTGTGCGACCTAAACTAAAAAGTTAAAGTAATAGGTTCATCTTTTATTAAACGGAGGGAGTATTATTAGACTTATATCATACAAAATTTCGGTTGATGCATCTTTGATGTTGTTGTTTACTCAAACCTTAGGAAGCGTAAATAAAGTACAGTTTTTCGGGTGATATTGCTATTTTAACCTTCATTTGCTCCCTGTATGACAAAGGTTGTACATTCAAGCAAACACTGTCATTTAAACTAGCATACAAAAGGTGCATGAATTAAGACTATATAAAGTGAATAAACATTTGAGTGTTTAACTTGGCTTTAAAAAGATATAAGAGATAAGGTAAGTCTCTTTAGCATATACATAAATAGTAGACATCAAATATAAATTATGGTGATTAGAATTTTAGCCCATATGAATGTATCTAGTTGAGTCCTAGAATTGGTTTACCAATTTAGCTCGTTTATTCTTATAGTATCTCCCTTTTCATTATTTTATGTTTGAAAATTATGCGAGACATCAAATATATATAGTTTATTTATCATTCGTAGCTATAGTTTCAACAAATTTACATTCCTGGCTATATTTGAATTTTATACCAAATCCATGAAACAAGAGATCAATTATTTTGAACTAAAACAAGAAAGTAGCAAGCTCTCGTAGATCAATTGATAAGAGTGTGCGCTTAGTATGCGGAGGTCTTGAGTTCGACTCTCATTGATACACCATGTATTTCGCCTTGGTTGTATTCGTTACGCGAATGAATACAGTTATACGAATGGTAATTAAGCAAACTATAGTTACTAGGCTCTAAACCATAGTGCTTTGTGAAAAATCCTCTTTATTTTTTCCTAAATTTGGTCCTATAAAATGTTATTTTGTCTCATATCCTAAAATCTCCGAGCAATACTTTAATACAATTACAAGGTAAAACTTCTCTTAAAAATTTCAGCCCATCTAGAGGTTCAGTTGTCCACTTCCCCCTCATCCTCTTAGTACGTATTACATATCATATTCAAGTCGTTAATATGTGATGTTAAGCTTATATGAAATATCAAATTTCACGTCCATACAATGAGCCAGAACGTTTAATTTAATAGAACTTTCATTAGCGGCAAATGTATATTGATAATATGATGTGATTCCTGCTATTATTTCAAACACGGATTTTTAATTCCAAGTAGAACTATGTAGTTTCTACTTTCAACTAAATGAATAAGTATAAGATCAAAAATGGATGCAGAAAATGTTTTAAAAAAATATCGTCGATCTGATCCCAAATAAAATAAATTTTGAAAGCTCAAAGAATTACGAAGCAAATGATGATGAACAATATATATGAATGGTTAGAGAGATCGAGAAAGGCAACCAAAATAATTATTACAAAAAACGAAAACCACATTGAAATTAAAAAAAAAAAATAAGGGCGCCTTAGGTAAAAGAGAACACATAATTGCCATTAACTATTCTTTAGCAAGGCACGAGACAATATCGTCTGCAGATTGTGAACATTTCAACTAAAGAGTCATGCTTACGATCAAAAACAGTACCTTTCAAGCAATCTATTAAAATTTATTTGAACACGTTATAAAAATTACATAAACCACTTCTGGTCCTGATCTCATCTACTTCAACATATTTCATGCAATAGTATACAGAAGCTAGACATCGAGAGTCGAGACCCACTTTCAAAACTAACACTTGTTGTATGCGAAATTAAATAAATAAGACAAATATCTATTTACATTTATATATATATATATATATATATATATATATATATATATATATATATATATATATATTATTACTAGTTTCTCAGCACGTGTATACCGAATCATATAATATTCATGTTGCAACATAACATTAATATTGTTAAAACATACACGTGCAATGCAAAGTAATTATTATAAAAGCATGAATGTTCCACGCAAAATATGAATCAACAAAAATATCCCTGGGATATTAATAGACTTTTATGCCCTCGAAAAGTTAAAAACTTCCTCTAAGCCAATGTGACAATGAGTTAGACTTGTAAAAGGATAACATATGTTTGTTGATAGAATTTTACTGAAATGACTCCTACGCCGACGTGATAATGTGGAGTTACATTCGTGAAATCCTTCTTTATATGAGTCCTAATTTGCACACAGACTGTACCTTTAGTTTATGAAAACTTTAGTATTTCCTTATATTGATGATGCTACATCTAACTCAATAAAACGTGATTTTAGCATTCTAAAGAGAACCACCCCTCTGTCTCTCTCTCTCAATTCCTTCCATATTCATTTGTTTAACACAGTAAATTTAAAGAGGACATTTTTTTTTCCACTCTATTTTGTCTTCTTTTTTGGTCCATTTGAATTTTTAAATAGCTGTACAACCGAAATTTCTAATAATTATTCGATTAAAGCAAAGCCAGTTTACCAATGAAACGATAGTAATTAGATAGCAATAACCAATAGGGTAGTTCCAACATTTCAAGGGTCGCTAGTTGCAATTTATGAATTGGATAAAATTTAGCACTATGGCCGAGGAAATATCATATTTTTCAACCTCAAGTATCAAGAGAATTTGCAAGCTAACACGACTGTACAGTTGATGCACATTCTACACCTAAAAGAAGGGATAAGGAGAAAAGGGTAGCCTGTCCTAAATGAACGATCCATTTTGAAAATTAACCTAAAGAATAATCAGACAGACATAAGTCTGCACCCAAATCCGAAATTGACCCAAACAAGGATACCATATAACTGCACATATAATCCTTGTGATCCAAGAGAGCATTGTCCAGACTTTAAATTAAAGCTGTAGCTTTGAATTAACTGATAAAGCTTCCTTCTGTCTACTACTAGAATTGGTCTGAAATTTCTCACGCAATCATGATATCGGGGTCGACCGCTCCCCTCCTGCCGGAAACTTTTGCTGCATACACAGACAATAGGTCATACACTGATAGTAAAACTTCATAAGGTCTAGTAAGGTAATAGATCCTTTCAAAAGAGAATAGTAGTTCATAACCTGACATCCTTTTTACATTTTATAGGGACGGATAACTTAATTAACAAAAACAGCACTGGGGGAGAGATATGTAGATAGAGCATCGACTACCTTTCTCACTAGTAGGATTCTATAGAGTTAAAATCATATACATCTTGCTTTTTATACCAAAAAGCTTACAACATTATAAGGTCCGCCTGAGTCACAAATCATATGCATCTTGAATTTTACACCAAAAAGCTAGATTTAGCAAACATGTATATTTTATACAATGTAATGCCTCTGTTCTTCATTCAAAAGAGCTCTGATTTCTTCTTTCCAAACAGTACAGATGATACACAAAGGAACTTCTCTCCAGATCTTCCTAAATTGCATCCTTAATCTACTACTAGTATTCTTCTCTTTGGTGTCCTAACTCCTAATCATATCTTCCACTAATTTCTTCAATCTGTTTGCTCTCCTGAATTTATACTCGTATTGCTAGGAGATTTGACATTTATTCCTAAAATATCGCAATAAAACGACCAATTTAATACCAAAACTACTAAATTTTCTATTGTCAGTCTCTTCTCTTGTAACAATTTACTTCAGAGGAAGCAAACATGTAGATATCAAAACTTGCTACATTAGTAAAAGCATCCTTGTTATTTAAATGTTCCAGTACAAACTTGAAGAAAAATGTGTTCTCTCTCATCTGTAATGAGGTTCTGTATATGAAAAAGGACAGTATTACTGCATCCAAGGAAAAACCACTTCTGTCCCTTTCCCATGAAACTGCTGTAGCAAAAATTAACCAATGTTTTATCATCTCAATTTCCTAATCTCTACATCTTTAGAATGCTCAAAGAGAACATCTATAAACGGGATACAAAGAAAGGACAAGCTTAAAAGCTCCAATGGAAAAAAGGTTTCTATGCAGAGTAGTTCTCTGCTAGCATAATTTGCATCTATCAAATGTCATTGTTAATCCAGTTGTGGATCCAAAATTTTACGCAAGGGGGTTCAATGAAAAATGACGTTAAGCGACTATAAGGGTGATTCTGGCAAGTGAGATTTGTGTCACTCTGTTTTTGGATCATAATGCTACCAAAAAAATGAACAATTTTAGAAAGTTGAGGTCCGCATTCGTTTTACTATTTTCTTCGTAAAAAGTTGGGCAAGAAATATAAAACATTTAACAAAGATCATCAATTTAACTAAACGTATTTAAGAACTTTTCTATTTAATTCACAATGTAATATCAAATGATGAATCGAAAAAGTTCTATTCTACCAAAAGTTCTACCCAGCAGTACTTGCACGCAGTCTCGATTTCTGTTGGTAGTAGGTTTATATGAGTAACCGGTGATCTCTTTCATTGTTGAACACCTTACTGTCTTGTTGTTTTTATTCTGCTTTTATATGGTTTTTTGGTACTGGCCCTTCTTGTTTATATTTTTATTAATGTGATGCTTATGTTTTCCTGATCCAAGGGTCTATTGGAAATAACCTCTCTATCCTCACAAGGTACGGGTAAGGTCTGCGTACACACTACCCTCCCCAGACCCCACAGTGTGAGATATTACTGGGTATGTTGTAGTTTGTTGTACTCTAATGAAATTTGACAAAATCTAAAATCTTTTTCTTAGTGATTAAGAACAAAATCGTTAATTCACAAACAAAAGACAACAAAATTGAAGTGAGTATAACTTAAAACAAATTAATACAGACTATAGAGAAGAGAGCTATAGAGTAAACTAATAATTTCAATGTAACATAAATAAAAGATTTAGTATAAACTAATTTAAGAGGAACTAACCAATTATAAATAATTTCAATGATGGCACTTGCATATTTTAGCAAAACTAATGTAAGATTTCACATTGTAGAACTTTTTGATCTTTTACAGTAAAATAGAAGGTACAAATTACCTTACCTGATAATAAAAATAAAAATAAAAAAGAAGACGGTACATGACTCCTTTTGGATTTGAGTAGAAAGACTAAATATAAAATAAAATAGAAATTAAAGCAGTAGAAAATAGAGATAAAAAAAATTAAAACACACTAAAAAGGAATAAGCTAATTAGCTAACAAGGTTAGTAGCCTGTTTGGCCAAACTTCTAAAATCAGTTTATTTTTAGAAGTGCTTTTTTCAAAAGAACTTTTGTGAGAAGCAATTCGTGTTTGATTAATTAATTGAAAAAACACTTCTGAGCAACAATTAATGTTTGACTAAGTTTTTAAAAAGTGCTTTTATGTTTATTTTTCTCAAAAGTGCTTCTCAAAAAAGTGCTTTTGGGAGAAGCTATTTTTTCTGATTCTCCAAAATTGCTTCTGCTTCTTACTCAAAAGCATTTTTTTCTTTTAAAAGCTTGGGAGAGATTTGCGACAATTAGGCTTCGGATGCCCGACTAACATAAAAGTTTGAACTCAATTGACCATCTTTCCACAAGATCACCTTAGGTCAAGTGGTTCAATTAAAATTTATATCGATATTTTACAGACTTTAAGTTGCAATAAAATACCACTTTTTTTGGATGAAGCGGGTTTATTTGAACCCTCTTGACACTACGTGGGTCCGCACACGTGTCAATCAATTAACGCAGGATGATGATCAAGCTAAAACGGCCAAGCTTTCACCAAAATCAACTATGTGATGACTTATCATGCATATTCTGACTAAACAAACTCAAGCAATTACCGGGGTAGGAAAGGATGAGCTATGTGCAAGAAAATTGACAAACTCCTGCTTCTTGATTTCAAAGTTGAACTTTGCATGGTCCAGCAATGTTTGTTCTCTATGTAAATCTTCCAGAAATCTATCCCTTTTCCACTTCAGCTCCTTCAACCGGCTCTCAGTATCAAAATAATTTTCAGGCAGATTTGACCTTCCAGAACTCTTTGGAAATTTGACCTCTACTTCACTTTACCCAAAAAGTACAAGAGAAAGAGAATCCAAAAGATTCAGTGATGCAATCAATAAAACAATAAAATATGCTGCATACTCAAAATACATCTGATATATGTGTGTGTGTATTATGTACAGTGGCGGATGCAGAATCTCGATGAAGGGGATTCAAAAAAAAAAAAAATTGTAGCTAGTGGGATCTGAACCTATGACCTTACCAAGGTTTTGAACCCCCTTGACCACTAAACTACACTTCTGAGTTGTTTTAAGGGGGTTCAAAACTTAATATATAGAGATAGAAAACACATTTTGCCTTATAATACAATGTAATTTTTCGGCGAAGGGGGTTTTATGTATGTGAAGATTAAAATGCTAAATAACTGATAGAAGCCGTTCAGGTCTATGTTAGCTCGGACTCTCCGAAAATGTTGCCGGGTGCGTATCGGATCCTCCAAAAGTAGTGTATTTTTGGAGGATCCGACACGGAACATTTTGGAGAGTTCGCGCAACATAGGTTCAGGTAACTTGAATTCAATTGTGGGCCACCAAGACAATGTTCACTTTAGAAAAGGTATGCCATTTAAAAATCCACAAAATCCATCCGACCATCTACAGAAAGTAATACTTTCTTCACACCAAAAAAAAACAACTGAAACAAACGATTCTTTGACATTAATCAGTTTCACCGTAACCTCTATTCTCTCCACCCTCCAACTTTCCGTAAATTTGTCAACTGGTTAAGCCAAGGTGATTGTCTCCCCAATTTTTTTTTAATTGCAAAACATTTCAGTTGCTACAACCTCTATAGGCACATAGCTCCATTGAGAAACTGCAACGTAAAATAGTTTTTTTTTTTGTTTTGAAATGGAACTTACTATCTGATGGGTTGAACTACAATGTAACAGTAAATGACCGCATCCTCCCTCAGCATCTAACACATACAATACTAACTCACACACCCCAACACATCTCGTCTTTGTTATTCTTTGTTATAAGGATAGCCTCCCAAATCGCACACCACGCAAAGAATGCCACTTTCTTAGGTGATTTAGTTTTCCATATTGATGCATCTGGCCTTCTCTAACTACCCCTGAAGGCCTGAGCAAGCGTCTGTAACGTGACTTCACCAGAGAAATACTTGTTCCTGCTCTCCTAACCATTTTTTGTTCCTCCTATATTACTGTAAGGATTAATCAACTTTATCCCATTCCAACCTGGAATATCTCCCAAGATACTTGATCCATCTCTTCTAAGCATTTTTGGCACGTTATCAATCATGATAGAGAAAGTTAAGCCTCACATCATACATCATGCAGAAATGTATTCAATTACTACTGCCAACTCCAAATGTGAAAAAATGTGAAAACTCTTCTGCAGATAATTATATTATAGGTCATCTTTCCTGACTAACTACTAAAATGTGTGATAAACTTTTTTCTTCTTTCCTTTTTTCTTTTTTTCCGTTTAGGATAAGTAATTCATTAAAGATGGTCTGTTAATCATTTTGAAATATACATGCAATAACAAAAAATGTAACAAAGGCTACCTGCAGAAGCTTTGTTGTAGATGTAATGAAACAAACAGAAGAACATGCTTTCATACACCATTCTATACCGATTGAAAGAGGACGTTCATGAAGGTTGAACTACTGAACTCCACAAAGGCCAAGCAACGAGGCCACAAGGTCAAGAGTCAATAACACCAGCTTCCCAGTTAAGGCGCAAATTTATAGACCGAGTATATTATTTGACACTCAAAGAGGAACAAGTTTATAGGCAACCAGTCCTTTAGGTTACCATCATCAAACAAGCTGAATTTTGAAAGAAATAAAAAAAATGAATGAATAATACAGATATATCACTAGTTAAGAAAGCCTCTTTACCTGTTGCCTAAGGCAAATACACCATTACTCTTTATGATCCCACCATCCAAAGATATGGCTCCATGTGTTATGACAGTTAGTGCCTGCAACATCTCTGTCCTTGTTTTGTATACTTGCAACCGTGAGAAGAGTTTATAGAAGAGAGTCTCTCTCAAGCCATGACCAGTGCTTGTAGCACAATATAAGTTCGCACTGTCAATATTGATCATATTAACAGCAAAACCAAGGAAACCAGGAGGAGTTTCCCCATTGGGCAATCTTGGCTTCATTAAAGCTAGCCTCCTCTGAGGGTCATCAGCAACGAATGCACCTTCATATGGTCTAAATTTATAACCCAAAAAAAAAAGAATAAAAGAAAAATGGAAAGAGAGTAAAGAGGTGTTAAAGATAATCAGCAGTTGCAGGAAGAGATCATTTTAACCTCAAACCTTAAGTTCCCAAGACAGATAACAACAAATCGGGCATCCAAAGCCCTACCAATTGAAGCTCCAAGGGCATAGAGACCGGAACTTTTGTTTATAAAACCTTCCTTATCATAAGTTTCCAGTGCTGTTCCATCAGGTGTCTTGCAAACAACTGCTAACATGGTTTCTAGCCCAAGATAATCTGAAAGCAACCTGCATTTCAGAGATTAAGATACAAATGTCAATCATGATACAGAATGAACTTCCATTTTTTTGATAAGGTAAATTGTATTAATCAAAAGGGAGAGAACTCCCGTGTACCGGAAGTATACCAAAAAGTAGAGAATTTACATTAGAACATGATTCTCTACAAAAGACGCACAATCTTCTATACAAGTAGGGGCTATATGAGTGCACCAAAAAGCAATCAATATAAAAGACTATTCTTAAAATGTGAAAAAGGAGACTCAATCCCCTCAAAAGCTCTCCTATCCCCCCCCCCCCCCC
>ML331751.1:27289-98058 GCA_005239505.1 Nicotiana paniculata
CCACAAACTATCTACATGAGAGCTAACGGGGTGAACTTCCACGCCTTTTGCTTTCTTCTTCTACGGAAATCGGCCCAGCTATATAACATTTCCTTTACAATGCTTGGCATCACCCATTAAACACCAAAAAGATTCAGGATTGCCCTCCACAAAGTCGAGGACACAGGGCAATGCAACAAAGATGATCAACTTATTCCCCTGAGCTTTTATACATGTAGCACCAACTAACAAGTGTAATTCCTCTCTTTCGCAGATTTTCAGCAGTCAAGATCACTCTCTGCGCTGCTAGCCATGCAAAAAAGCACACCTTCGTGGGCGCCTTAGGAATCCAGATCGAGGAGTATGGAAAAGTGGCCTCCTCTCTCACCAACATACTCTGGTAAAAGGACTTTACGGTGAACAAACCATCGCCACACAAACCCCATCTCCAAGAATCACAAGATGGTTGGGGCCTTTCTTGCCCATATAGCAGTGTCAACAAATTTTGGAGCTCCGCAATCTTCCAATCTTGCATGTTCCTTCTAAATGAGAGGTCCCATACTACCCCGCTTCATGCTCCTTGCGAATCTGTTGGACCATCAATTCTTTCTGGTTTGAAACTCTGAAGACGTGGGGGAAGGAGACCCTCAGAGCATCCTCTCCATACCACATATGATTCCAAAAGCTGACTCTCCTTCCATCTCCCACCCTGTAAGTGATCCATCTCCCACCTTGTAAGTGATGTTGTCACTGAAGGCTTCTCAATTCTTCATGATACAATGCCAAAGAAGAATGTTTTTAAAATGCTCTCAGGCACAGTTCCCGAGGTCTTTCTCTCTCCTACTTCCTAGGTTTGTAGAACCTTTTTCCGGCGTCCTTTCTTGATCGGAATTCTTTCTTTCATTAATCTTAAAGTTTCAGTAATCACCTTACGTGTTTATTGAGTAATCTTTTTAACTTCCTAAATTTAGCTAAGTCCTTGGAGTTTTTTTTTATAATGAAGGAGAACATTATATACTTTGAGATGGGATTCAAATCCTATGAAATAGAGAGGAGAGCTACCAATGCTGAGGACTGGTTCGAGTGGACTGAACGTGGAAGAAACTTCATCAGAAGGACAATCTTCAGTAAACAGATGATGTAATGGATTTGTGAGAATCTGAAGGAAGCTTCAAGGGAGAAAGGGAATTATGTCAAAAGATGGAAGAACAGAGACCAATTTTCAGAAACTTTCTGCTCAAGAATTTTAATAGCCATGGTCGTTACATAACCATAATTAGGGTCCACAGTTGGGGGAGGTCGATCATTATTATACCTGAGGCAGCCTTCAATTCAGGTTGGTTGGATTTAGCATCAAAAATTGAAAGGTTCATTAATGGCGGGGTAAGAAGGAATGTCTTCAATGCTCATAGGGTGGTGGAAAAGGGCCTACTGTACTCTAACACTGTCAGGGATCATAAATGGGCTAACAAAGAAATGAACAAGGTGGAGGTACAACGAGAAGATGGAGTTATTCACATAACAGGAGATCAGATTCAAAGCGAGGTCCTAGGTAGATGTCTGGTGGGTTCCTTCTCAGAAGGAATCTATGAAATCACGACATTATCGGAAGTACGCAAATGGACACAACTGATCTGGAAACAAGCCAACGGAATCAACATCTATGAAATGGGCCAAAACAGATTTCTGTTTGAGTTTCCTTCAATGGTCATTGCTGATAATGTACTAAACCAAGATTGGACTGGAAGAAGGTTAAGGTCCAGCTTCAATGGTGGAATTCAACAGTGGGATCGGTTCCAAGGGACAAGAAGATAAATCAGATGTGGATCAGAATAGTAGGGCTTCCACTACATCTATGGTCTCATAGAGTCTTTAAAGAAGTGGGTGAAGCTTGTGGGGGATGGGTTGAAACTGAGGAGGCAACAGAACTCAAAAACCACCTAAAATGGGCAAAAAGTAAAGTGAGAGGTGATGGAAACAAGATTCCTAATACAGTAAAAATTGAAGCTGAAGGTATCTTGTTCGAAATTCAAATCTGGGTTGAAGCCCCAGTGAGAACCAGAGCAGAGACGAGAGAAGGAGATGATGGGAAAATCCAGCAGGTAGAAGAAAGAGGCTTTAACCAGCGGGTAAAGAAGGTTAACCTAATAGAGGTGGGTGGGGCTCGAGATTGCAATAGTTTAAAGGGTAAAAATTGCGCGGGCACCCTATTTGGTCGCCCCCATTTAACCTATACCCGCTTTTTAAAAAACTTTTAACTTGTATCCACTTTTTAAATAACTTCATCTCCCCTTTCCCTCGCTGAACTGAAGTTCACCAGTTAAGCTGAAGTTCGCCAGTTATAAAGACAAAACTTCAGCATACGGGGCTGAAGATCCCCAATTACAAAGACAAAACTTCAGCTCTAGAGCTGAAGTTTCAAGTTGTTGTCTTTATAACTTGGGAACTTCAGCCCCGTATGCTGAAGTTCCCCATTTACAAAAGACAACTTCCCCAGTGTAACTGGGGGAACTTCAGCCCGTATGCTGAAGTTTTTGTCTTTATAACTGGGGAACTTCCCCATTTACAATCTTTATAACTGGGGAACTTCATCATAAAGTTCCCCATTTACAAAGACAAAATCTAGAGTTGAAGTTCCCCATTTACTAGAGCTGAAGAAGTTCGCAAGCTACTTCAGGCCCGTCTACTAAAATGCTGAAGTTTTGCGTGATTGCCTTTGCTACTTCAGCCCCGCATGCTGAAGTTATGCGCAAAAGTGGTATGGATGCAATTTTTAAAAAAAATTTTACAAAGCGGGTATAAGTTAAAACGTGGCACAAAAAGTGAGTACGGATACAAAAGCCCCGTTTAAAGGGGCATGTGGGTTGTTCTGACCTAATACAGAAGCAGTCACGTGAGCCTTTTAAAAAGTCTGTGCTTAATTTCTCTTGGGCCCAGATTTTGTGGCCCAAACAATTGTTAAAGAAAAAATACAACCCCAAGACCAACCCAATCCCCAGATCTGATCCAATTGGAGATGAAATAACAGCACTATACAGTGGCCATCTCAAAGTAAAACAGAACACTGCTCTTTCCAAGGAATCTCAGGAACAAGACACCAGCAACGATGGGAGAACAGAAGAAGAAGAAGAAAGAACGAAGAGGATGGAGAAGAAGGAAGGCAGCAAGAAAGACAACTAGAAGAGAAAGCCATTACAATTGTCTCAGACAATGACAACGAGGAAGAAAATTCAGAAAATTTTGCCAATTTACAATTGCATGCAACAGATTTTGACAAGCCCATGGAATGGGCAATTGAAGAAGCAGAACCCCTCAATCAACAGGTTCTGGAGGAAGACAAGATTTGGAGTTCGAAGTATCAATTTGGGTGCACCAAAACATTATAAAATTGAGCAAGGAATTTGGGGTGGATTTCAGTGGATGTGAGAGAGAAGCATTGGAGTTGTTTACAAAAATAGATAGCAGAAGGCAGGCCAACAAAGGGAAGGTAGTACCACAGGTTCTTCATACACCAAAGAAAAAAGGGAGCAGAGGAGTTAAAAGCTTTGGAATGGGCAGCAATTCCAAAAGCAATGGGACTCGAAGTAGGGTGGTATCCACACTGATTAATTTTTAATGATTGTAAACATCTTATCATGGAATGTTAGGGGTTGAATAGAGTTAGGAAAAGGAGAGTGATTAAAAGTCTGTTACTTAGCTGGAAGGCAGGGATTGTATGCCTTCAAGAGTCAAAGTTAGAGGAGGATATAAGGGAGTTAGTGAAGGAGTTGTGGGGTAGTAGATGGGTGAAATTTGCCCAGTTAGAGGCTAGTGGGACCAGAGGGGGAATTATAATAATGTGGGATGGTAGAATATGGGAGGGGGACGTGGGCTACATTGGAGCTCACACTATCACTTGCAAATTCTCAGGAAAGATTCAGGAGTATTCATGGCATCTATCAGGGGAGTATGCTCCAAATGATAGATGTAGAAGGGAGGAAATCTGGTGGGAGCTAGCAGGGGTAAGGGATCTTTTTGAGGGGCCTTGGGTAGTCTGTGGGGACTTCAACACTGTGAGGTATCCATCAGAAAAGAAAAATTGCTCCAGAACTTCAAGGGCAATGATGGATTTCTTTACTTTCATTGGACATGGAGTTGGTAGATATTCAAAGGGGGGGGGGATTATACATGGAGGAAAGGCGATAGGCATGTGACAGCAGCTAGACTGGACAGATTCTTATTCTCAGCTGATTGGAATGACAACTTCAGTAACATTAGACAACAATTGATGCAGAGAGTGAACTCCAACCACTCCCCAACAATGCTTCAATCAGGTTCCTGGGAACCAACTAAGGCTTACTTTAAGTTCGAGAACTAGTGGCTACAAACTGAAGGGTTCATAGACAGAATTGAGGAATGGTGGAAATCTTTCACCTGTCAAGGAAGACCAGACTTCATTCTAGCATATAAACTAAAAGCACTTAAAGCAAAACTCAAAGAGTGGAGTAAAACAATTGAAGGCAATCTAGGTAGGCAGAAAGCAAGTATTCTCGGTCAACTAGCAGAAATGGAGGAAGCACAAGAGCAAAGAGGCCTGTCCGAGGAAGAAATATTCACAAAAGCATCATTGTCCATGGAATTTGAAGAAATTGCAAACCGTGAGGAAATAGCATGGAGGCAGAGATCCAGAGCCCTGTGGCTCAAAGAGGGAGATAGGAATACCAAGTTTTTTCATCAAACAGCAAATGCCCAAAGGAGATATAACCACATAGATCAATTGATAGTAGAGGGAGAGAACTTTCAGAGCCATGAAGATATCAAGAGGGAGATAATCAGATTTTACAAAAACCTATATACTGAAGAAGAGTGGAGACCAACAGAATCAAGCAGAAATCAACCAATGATTTCACCAGAAGACAACTCAATGCTACAGAACCTGGGACAGTGTCAGGGCATGTGCAGGTGACAAAGCACCTGGACCATATGGTTTTTCAATGGCTTTCTTCAACAAATGTTGGAGTGTGGTCAAGGAAGATGTAGTAGCAGCAGTACAGAATTTCCACAGCCAAGGTGTCTTTGAGAAGAGCATAAATGCCACTTTTGTGGCCTTGATTCCTAAGAAGGTGGGAGCCAAAGAACTAAGAGACTTTAGGCCTATCAGCTTGATTGGCAGTATTTACAAGATCATTTCCAACTGAGAGGCTCAAAAAAGTGATCAGCAAGCTGGTGGACTCCCAACAGATGGCTTTCATCAAAGGCAGACAGATCATGGATGCAGTCCTAATAGCTAATGAGTGCATTGACACAAGGAAATCAAATAAAGAACCTGGGATATTATGTAAGCTGGACATTGAGAAAGCATATGACCATTTGAATTGGAAATACCTTCTTGACACACTAGGAAGGATGGGCTTTGGAGAAAAGTGGATTAGTTAGATAAAGTTTTGCATCTCTACAGTAAGCTACTCAATCTTGATCAATGGAGCACCAGTTGGTTTCTTCCCCTCTCAAAGGGGGCTAAGACAAGGGGATCCTCTCTCCCCTTTTCTGTTCATTATTGCCATGGAAGGATTGAATGATATGTTAAAGGTAGCTCAAATAAAGGGCTGGATCAGAGGCTTGAAAGTGAGTAACAAGGCTGACACTCACAAGAGAATATCACACCTACAGTATGCGGATGATACCTTAGTGTTCTGTGATGCTAAAAGAGAACAAGTAAAGGTACTTGGGGTGATTTTCATTCTGTTTGAAGCAATCTCTGGTCTCCACATTAACGGGCAGAAAAGCTACATCTATCAACAAGGTGCTGGAAATTCAAAGTGTGGCTGACATTCTAGGTGGAAGAGTAGGGGAACTTCCTACTGTATACTTGGGGATGCCTTTGGGTGCAAAAAGCAAGTCTAAAGGTATATGGAATACTGTGATGGAAAAATGTGAGAAGAAACTAGCAAACTGGAAGAATCAATACTTATCCATGGGGGGTAGACTGATTTTGATCAATTCAGTCCTTGATGCTGTACCTACATATATGATGTCCTTGTTCCCAATGCCAGCCTATGTAGTAAAGAGAATTGATGCTTTAAGAAGGAATTTCCCATGGGAAGGTAATAGTGAGAAGAAGAAGTTCCATTTGGTCAAATGGAATGACCTGACAATCAGCAAAAAAGCAGGGGGATTGGGAATAAAGAACCTGAGAGTGCAGAACCAAAGCTTGATGATGAAGTGGCTATGGAAATTGGCAACAGATGAACAAACCTTGTGGTCAGAGGTCATTAGGGAGAAATATGGAAAAGAAGGGAACTGGACATCCAAGCCAGTGAGAAATCCATATGGAGTCAGCTTGTGGAGATCAATCAGAAACTTATGGCCAAAAATGATCAACAAGTCAAAGTTCAAAGTGGGCAATGGCAGCAAAATATCACTATGGTATGATAATTGGCTAGGACAAGGAACCTTGAAGGAGCTATTCCCTGACATTCATGATCTGAACCAACAAAAAGAAGCAACTATAGAAGAAGTATGGACATTTCAGGGGTGGGACCTCACTTTCAGAAGAATGCTAAATGATTGGGAGATTGACTGAGTAATTGAATTCTATAGGACCTTGGAACAGTTCAGTGGTACCAGTGCTAGCCAAGATCTTATCATATGGCAAGGGAATGAACAGGGGAAGTACTCAGTAAAGAGTGCCTACAAGGAATATAATCTAACCAACAATCTGGCCATGGTTTATGATATGGAAAGTTAAAGTTCCATACAAGGTAGCTTGTTTTACTTGGCTATTAGCTAAAGAAGCAGTTTTAACACATGACAATCTAACAAAAAGAGGATTCCAACTGTGCTCTAGGTGCTACCTATGTGGTGAGAAGGCACAGACAATTAGTCATCTCTTTTTGCATTGCAGCTTCACTATACAGATATGGAGGGTTTTTATCAGTCTAAGGGGAATTCCATGGGCAATGCCGGGAAGAATCCTTGATATTCTAGCTAGCTGGAATAAAGAGGGTACTCTTTCAAGAGACAGAGAGATGGAGAATTGTCCCAACTTGTATATGGTGGACAGTATGGGAAGAGAGAAATCAAAGATGCTTTGAAAAGAAATCCAACAGCATTCAGAAGATAAAGATGAAGTGTTTATCTCTTTTTTATTTTTGGTGTAAAGGAAAACTTTTGGAGGATAGTGTATCCATTTTAGATGCCTTAGACTCATTGTAAGAAAGCTAGGCAGAAAAGAGCCCTTTTTGTGTAGTTTTGTATGGGCACTTACATTGTAATTATGGGTGATTTCACAATTTTAGTGAAGTCTTTATATGAATATACAAATATGTTACCTTTTCAAAAAAAAATTCTTCATGATACTCCTCCACATGCCACACCCGAAAGGAGCTGTGATTGCCTTGGTCCTCCAACCCCCTCCCGTGGAATCGTTATCTGCCTACTTCTTTAAACATCATGCTTCTGTCATCTTCTGCTCACGAAATGCAGAGAATTACTCAGATTCTAACTCCTACATCACGCCAAGACATTTTTTCAAGCAAAGAGAAGCTTATGAAGTTTTCGTATATGCTTTGACACTACATAGATGTGAAATGAAAAGTGCGGAAGGAGAAAATATCTTCATCAACCCAAAAGAGAAGAAAAAAATGAATCATCTCATGACAAAGAAGCACGAGCTGTGATGGACTAAATATGAGACGCCCCCGTGGCTAATCTGTTCCGTGATCTTAAACCATGCATGATTTGATATATATTTTCCAGCTATACAATAAAAAGGCCCAAAAATAAGACAGTGCAAGAGAGTCGATTTTTTTCTAGGTAAGTAATGTAAAACAGTGAGAGAGACTAGAGAATTTAATCAATAGTCAAAGCCCACTCTGATCTCTAGATCACCAGCAAGTCCTACACATTTTCTGATCAAATCTACAGAAAAACTCACAAAACCAAGTATGCATATTACATGCAAAACATTCCTTTATGGTAGATGGGTCAGATTTGGACCAGAAAGCCTTCTGGTGACTCGGCACTGGAAATAGAAGGGCCTTCCACCATAGGCAAGGAGGAGGAGGAGGAAATTGAACGACAAGAGAGAGGGGGGGGTGGGGGTGACCAACACCTGATTCTTGATGTGTAGAAGAGAAGTCCGGCTAGAGCTTTGAAATAGGTCTATTTCACCATCTCCTACTCCTAGTTCCAAACAAAATTTGGAACCCTTTGTTTGGTAGTTGGCAGAAGTAAAAGGGTTTATCTTATTTTATAACTTCACAGTACCAACTGTAGGTAGTGTTCCGAACAATGAGTTATCCCCAGATCAGTTTGTAAAAGCAAACGACAAAATAACAGTAACAACAACAACAGCAATAATAATAATAGTACACTATTATGATCATACAAACCCGCCTAATTAATCAGAAAATAACTAATGCAAACACATCTAAAACTTCTGGAAACAAAAATCCTTTTGGATACAAAATGAACCCAATGAAGAGACATCGAAAAGCACTACTCCCTCAATATCAATTTACTTAGCCTACTTCCATTTTCGTCTGTCTCGATTTACTTGACTATTTTCCTTGGAGGGTAAAATTTTAATGTCCTAGAATATAAGCTTAACATAGATAATACCATATATTATCTTAGCCTTGCAAATATCAACTATCACTTCGACTATACCTGTGATAAATTCAAAGACCAGAACATAGTCAAACTTTCTGTCTTAACCTTCATGCAGCCACATGTCATCTTGATTGAGCATGGATAAATGGTATAATTTCTAAAACATGGCTGGAGAAAACTAGCAGAGAATTTGGATTTAAGACAACAAAAAATGTGGAACAACTTCTTTTTTGGTAGAAAATGCAAGCAATTACTGGATGATATGTGAGATTAACCTGCTGAGATTATCATCGTCAACCTTCCCAAGCAAAGCAACAATTCCTATCACGTCCTTCAGTAACGGAAGATGAGTAACCTGAGGTCCATGATGAGTTTTCAGCTGGCAATAGATGCCAGCTGCAGATTTATCATGTTTTAGAATTTGTTCAATGATCTCCTCCTCATTCCGCCTATTGGAAGATTCCTTATTTTGAGAGTCAGGTTCACTTGCTGATTGATACCTGCCAAGAGCAACTAAAGTACCACACAAGCACAAGAATTTAAAATTGAGAAACAGTGAAAAAGCACACACAAAAAAGGGGAAGACAAAATTAAACTGAATGATATAGTCCACATGGAGTGCTCTCAAATAAGCAATACCCAACAATTAAACCCATGGAGAAGATATTAGGCCTCTGTCAGATCGTTTAAACAAGCTGATGGCCGATATTTCATGCTACAGGTAATCACAATATCCATATATACTTGAAACGTGGAACACAACCCTTGATATGAAGATCTTACCATGTTAGATTGTTCCCTTCCATAAAGAGAAGCGTAAAAGCATAATATTCTAGGATACTGAAAGAACAAAGTAACTACAGTGCCTTTTAAAAGTTTACACATGCATTTTGCAGCAACCTAATAAACTTGAAAAGCAGGAAACAGTACCTTGTGTGTCTAAAATTGAATCATCCAATATATTCTTCTGAGCCTTTAAGAATTTGATATTATCTTCATGGTGTTTAATTTTTAGACCAATCTCCTTCATTGCATCTTGAAGTTTCTGCAAAATTAAATGAATTAATTATTAATATTGATCCATCTATTTCAAAGTAAATGTCCATTATCATCTCAAATAGTGGCTGTAAATAGATATATCTATACCTAAAATCAAGATTTTTGTGCATATTCCATCCATGCATGATAAAATAAAATAACCTGGGCAGATATCTTTCATAATCTTAACAACCTTGGAATTGCAGATAACTGCCTCAGCAACTCCATTTTGCATCGTGTCGCGGTCGCCAGCAAAAACAGAGGAATTAATCTGACCTCCTTGATTGATATTTGATGGATCATGCACAGCTAGTGCCTTGGGACTGATAGGTAGCTGGAATCAATGAAAAATAAGAGCAAACATCAGTATTTGGAGTTGCTTATCAAGAAAAGATTCAACATGTGTCTATTCATAAGGCCCTAGAGTTTCCCGCCATATCTACCATGTAACAAGTAACAACATGTAAATTGTACTTCAAACCACCTTTTATCTTTGTTTCATTTAGGAGGAACATGCAATATATATTGAAAATATATACGTTCCTTCTGAACATATATATTGAAAGGTTGAACATGCATATTTCAAATACAGGATGCCAAAAGTTTCTGCAGCCGATATACCATAGATAGAAAGAGGTCTAAACTGGTGCTGTAGTTTTAATTTAACAGCGCATATTTTTTGTAAATTTAGAACACGTGACCAACAATTTGGCAATGGAAGACAAACTTGACTATTTCAGCTAGTAGTGCAAATACTGGCTTCAACTTTAACAAATGAAAGTGCTTTGAAGCTAAGTCCCTCAAGGTTGCAGGTATAAAATTGAAATTGGTAAAGGGAAACGGCAAAGGGATTGATATTATTGTGTTCAGAAAGAAAAATGGTTCTCAGAATGAAAAATCTGCTCATAAGTGCATTCTCAATCTGTTTGAAGAGAAAGGACAACACAAATATAAAGTGAAAAAAGAAATGATAGTAGGACTCTCAGGTTTCCACAGTCAATAAGCAAGCAGATGAATACCAGCAGACCAATATCCGCCACCTAGACCCTTCCTAGCAACATAATAGCAAGTCAGTGAAACCCTTAGCCAACCTCACTATTGCAGCATACCTTGCAGAAGAAGATGACTCTCCCATATCCCAAGTGCGAGCAGTCAAATGGATTAGAAAAAAATAATAAAATAAGGCAGTGACTAAATAAAAATCTCAGATATCCTGAATGCAGTCCTCAATTATTTCCCAACCACAAGATCAACTCCGGTTTACATGCCATATTTTCAATAAATACGCCTGTTTACATGCCCCTGCTAGACTTAACAAACACAAATACATAAAAACAAAGTTGAGGACCTTCAATAATGTAATTGGATCCAATGTCAAAAAGAGCATGTTTGCTCCCGCAGATCAAGTTGGTTAGCGTGAAACTTTACAAAGTTTTTCCTCTTAGTTACATCCATGTTTGCTCTCTTCCGATGTGAACCTACAAAGAAATACAACTGTCTTGCGCATCTAGCCTCTAGTAGTTCTTGAAAATTAATGCACAACTACAAGATAACTTGCAGCTTTGACAAAAGGTAACAGAATACTAAAACAATTAAACAGAATACTCAAAGTGAACTGTCACGTTCAGGCATGGGGATAAAACCAAAAGCATTTGGAAATCTTCAACTTTCCTGCAAGTGGCCTTCATTCTCAAAGAAGGCAGGCCCCAACTTCTTTGTTTGTTTCGTCCTAATTTCATCAGGTGAATCTTCTCAATACAAGTTGCTGGGAAATGTTTATTCAACTTGGCAGCCTCATTAATGCCGCCAGATTTGTTTAATTGCAAATGTTATCATCTAACTTTAGGGCGTTGTTGTGGTGCAAGGAGCACGTAACACAGTCATTAGCAAGTCATGCATTGTTCCGACAAAATGGGTGCAACAAGCGCATTTCTTTGATAAACTGTGATCTGAAGAATTAAGTTAGGTCGTAGTCTGAAGATTTGTTATATTAAATGAAAAAAGAATTCGCCGGGAGACTGAATCCACCTATAAATTGACACTATGACACTATCTTAAGTAGCATCTACTTTAAGATGTAGGTTTTAGAATTAGGTTTACTGTTAGGTTATTGGTGAGATTATATATTAAAAAAAGTCTCAAACCTTACACTTGAGCAAACCTCTCTGTGAGCTCCTTGTGAGTGTATTATCAGAGGTTAATCTCTCTCCTATTACTTTCAGATATTACTAGAGTGTCGTGTGTCGTCTCTAATTTTGTGCTCTCCTTGTACACATCACTAAAATAGTGAATAGCTTCTCTCAACTTGTGGACGTAGGTTTGATTGACCACCAACCATGGGTAAAATGTTTGTTATTTCTGACACCCTCCTCAGTCAAGGGTTATTTTTAAGTTATTTTAATTTTTAGTGAATGAAAAGAAAAGGAACTCTGGTTCAAAAATGAAAGGGAAGCTTAAAATTTCAGAAGCTTGAGAGTCGATATACCGGGCTAGAAAAAAAAGTGGTGGATTTTATGAGAATTTTCTCAAAGCTCAACCTTAACAGAAAAAGCATTTCACCCCCAACCCACCCCACGCCCCGGCTCTTGCTTTGAAAAATTCTCATTTCTGCTGGATCCTAACATCCTCCTTAATTCTCTAACTGGAGCCCTAGATTCTCTGATTCATACTACATTTATGATACCTAAAGCTAGCAGCCAAAAAAAAGCATCGAAATTCACAGGAGAATTGTATCAGAATACATGCATGACCTAATTTCCAGTGTCTATTAGCATTAATTTAGTATTTCTAGGGTTGATATGTTTTAGCCTCAAACTCTAGCACAGAATGTGCGTTTTCAATAGAAGCAGCAGTTAAAAAGCCTTCAGTTCACTGAACAGTCTAAGGTACACGAGACCCCCACCCCCCAAAAAAAGGAAGAGGAGGAAAACTAGAGTACCTGCACGTTCTCGCCGTCTATGGACATTTTCCTTAAGTCGCCGGTCATCGTTAAGTCGACGGAGATTACGAGCAGACTGAGAAAGGCGGAAGTACACAAATGCGCGTGCGTTTTGACAGCGAAGACAGAGAAATAGAGTGGGGATTGGGGCATGAAATGAAGGTCGTTCGGCTCTTATTGATGCGTAAAAACCGACTCGCACGCTCCACACGTTTACAAATATTTCAAATTTGACATTTCATTTTTAACATTTTTGAAAAAAATGGATTCTCGAAATCTTCCTGTATACGTGCACATATATTTCAATAGGAAAAATTGGCATCCTATAACAACACACTATATAATTTAGTAATTTTTTAGCTTTAAATTAAGTTTTAGTAAAGATAGTTTCAAATAATTGGCATTATATAGTTAAATCCTAAAAAAGTTACTCTCTTATATATTCTTTCTCGAAAAAAATTACTCGTTTATTTTGGCTTTCCTCCCCCTTTTTCTCCTTGTATTTCTTCTTTCTTTTGTCATTTGTTCTCTTTCGCTCTCATATTTTAGCAAAAATCCTTGCAAATATATCAGTGGGATGAAAAAGTAAAGTTGATCTCACATCACAGAAAATCAGAAACAAAAACTAAGAGAAACAAATATATTTCAACTTTGTTTTTCTTCTCTCTTCTTATTATTTGAATGAGTGGGTGTGATTGAAATTGGTTGAAAATACCTAAACGAGACTACATACAAAATTTGAGCAAGATTAGAAGTGATTTAGATTGGTTTCGTGTAAAACATCATACCTAAAAATCTGACTGCGACATGTGTATATCATGTACATTAATGTATATCACATACAGGTTTTTAAGGACGTCTGTGTATATATTTTATATATCTTGTATCCAACACCACTTTTTTATGGACGCCTGTGTATATCACATTTTATATCGTATATATGACACAAATTTTTATGGATATACATAGATATACATGATATACATGAGATATCACTGATGTATATATAGATACGGAATACAATAGGGGATACACATGTGGAGTCGTCTTGAACTTGAGTTTTCAATCTGAAATGTATTATGCAGAGAAGGAAAATAAAATATTAATATATTTTGTCGATATACACATTATTAATATATTATACACGATGATATACATATAATATATTATTAATGCGTTATATATATTTAGATGTACATATAAAAAATTAGAAAAATAATTAAAAAATATTTGAAAGTTTTTTCGAATACTACTGAAAGAAATGAAACCTAATTTCTAGGTTGACGGGTGCTATGAGAGAAGAGAGAGAGAGAGAGAGAGAGAGAGAGAGAGAGAGAGAGAGAGAGAGAGAGAGAGAGAGAGAGAGAGAGAGAGAGAGAGAGAGAGAGAGAGAGAGAGAGAGAGAGAGAGAGAGAGAGAGAGAGAGAGAGAGAGAGAGAGAGAGAGAGAGAGAGAGAGAGAGAGAGAGAGAGAGAGAGAGAGAGAGAGAGAGAGAGAGAGAGAGAGAGAGAGAGAGAGAGAGAGAGAGAGAGAGAGAGAGAGAGAGAGAGAGAGAGAGAGAGAGAGAGAGAGAGAGAGAGAGAGAGAGAGAGAGAGAGAGAGAGAGAGAGAGAGAGAGAGAGAGAGAGAGAGAGAGAGAGAGAGAGAGAGAGAGAGAGAGAGAGAGAGAGAGAGAGAGAGAGAGAGAGAGAGAGAGAGAGAGAGAGAGAGAGAGAGAGAGAGAGAGAGAGAGAGAGAGAGAGAGAGAGAGAGAGAGAGAGAGAGAGAGAGAGAGAGAGAGAGAGAGAGAGAGAGAGAGAGAGAGAGAGAGAGAGAGAGAGAGAGAGAGAGAGAGAGAGAGAGAGAGAGAGAGAGAGAGAGAGAGAGAGAGAGAGAGAGAGAGAGAGAGAGAGAGAGAGAGAGAGAGAGAGAGAGAGAGAGAGAGAGAGAAAGAGAGATAGAGAGGGAATTTTGAATACTTTTTGCTATTTTTAAGGAAAATATGGGGCTTATTTTTAGGATGGTGTATGAACCATTAGAAGATAGAGAATAACTTTAGGCTATCATATGTCAAATCCTAAAACGTTGGCTTTTTTATGCCAATTGTTGGACCTAGTTGTCATGTCACGCCAAATCTCTTTTCAATAGGGGTGAATGACACAGTTACCCACAAAAATAAAACCATTTATCCTTATCTACCCATTTATTTTACTACCCATCAAACGAATTACATTTCCTACACATAGTAATTTTTGTGGGGAATTTTTTCTTTTTTCTCCAATTCTTTTTTATTCCTATGCTTCATTTCTTTCTTTTTTTCATGTTTTCTTCTTATTTTTATCTTTTTTCTCTTTTTCTATTCATTTATTTTGCCCAATTCGTATTATGGTTATTTTCACTATAACTTATTTCACACTCAATTTTGACTCCTTCTTTATTTTTTTTCATTTATTTCTTGTTCCGTTTCTAATTCTATTTAACTCATTTTTTTTGTATTCCTTTTCTCTTCATAATCTAATTTTATTTACTGTTTTTCCTATTTTTCATTATTCTGTTTTTTTATACACTAAGAACAAATAATTGATATAGTAAATACTTGTTCACCTTTTCTAAATATAAATAGTATAATATACCTTTTGTCTTTCTCATATTTTTTAAATTCAATTATTAAACTGAAATAATATCAGTTGTCGCTCGCATTGCAAGCTAAATATTGGCAAAGCGACTTGCTCATTCCGTATACTAACAGGGTATATAGTTGTATGGGGTCGTTCCAACAATTGCCTATAACTATAAAAATAATTAAATATACACATAACATATGTCCATCGGCACAAAAAAATCCCAACACTGCAAATCATGTTCATATAAATAATTCCAGAATATAATTCACTTAAAAATGAATCTAAAACAACCAAAAAAATATTCAAACTAGCATATGATACCAATATGGCATATAACTATACCAATATGGTATACAGTTTTATTGGTTAATTCCCGACAACTATATGACTATACTACTATTACGTAACACACATGCACAAACAGAAAAATAAAAAAAAATAGTGTACAACGTATTAATATAATAAAGTATTTCAAGATATTGTACTATATTACTATTATTAAAAAAAATAGTGTACCAATTAAAGGCAGCTAATAAAACAAAAAAAAAAGGATCAACTAGCATATGATACCAATATAGTATATAACTATACTAATAGGGTATATAGTTGTGTGGGGTCGTTCTAACAACTGCATATAATTATAAAAATTACTACATAATACACAAAATGTATGTCCATAGGTATAAGAAAATCCAACATATCAAAACATGATCATATAAATCATTTCAGAATAGAATTCACTTAAAAATGCAGCTAAAACAACCAAAAAATATTCCAACTACCATGTGATACTAATATGACATATAATTATACCAATAGGGTATACAATTCTACTAATTAATTTCAAACAACGATATAGCACTATACTACTATTACATAATACACATGCATTAAGAGAAAAATAAAATAAAAAATAGCGTACCACATATTAATATAATAATATATTTCAAGATACTGTACTATAATACTATTATATAAAACAAATGCAGAAAGAAAAAATCAAAATAACTACTTAATATACATGCATAAGGGAAAATTAAAAAAAAATCTAAAAGGACCAAATTGTAATAGTATAATGTTATACTATATAGTATACCGTAACATCACACAATTGGAATGAACAATATACCAAATGGTATATAGTATGTCAATTTGGTATACAATACATAATTCTCCTCGCCAGTTTAACACAAAATGGTATATTCTCTCTTTCTTTTTTAACTATATGAAAAAGATAACGGCATAGTACATCTTTTTATTTATTTTTATTTTTTCATGTATTAATTATTAAAAAATAACCTATTCTATCATATAATATACCAAAATAATATATTAGTAACAATTAAAATATATCGGTGCAGTATACTATGATACCCATGTGATATATGTCATATACCGATAATGAAATAATATTAGTATTTAATATTTTGTAAATTAGTATGCTAGAATGGTATACACATATACCAAATAAATATATAATTATTTCATGTATATTCCTATACCTACTTCTTATACAATAAATAACAACTCTATAAAATACTTAGTTTACGAAAATATTTGAAAAAAATGTGAAAACTTCGTCTAAATTTTGGGAAAGGGCCTGAAAATTCAAAAAACTAAAAAAAGATCCAACTATAACATTATATTGTTATATTATATTGTACACTATAATAGTATATTGTTGAATTGTGTGTAGTATATCAAAATGGCATATATTATACCAAAATAGTATCTTATATTCGTTGTTCAACAAAATACCATTACATTATATCATATACCATAATAGTATAATATTGTATTAGTTATGTGATTGAATTAATTATTATATACCAAAATGCTCAGTTTGGTATACATTACAAATTCATCTTCTTCATTAGTCAAAATATATCTCCAATTTTTTTATCAAATTGACTCAAACTTTTTCCACATCATACATCAGCATTTCAATCACACTATAGTCAACATCGAATCGAAGCAACAACAAACTCAACAAACACTATTCATGAGTTTCAAGCTTTAAGTTTCTCAACGGTGGACTAGATTTTCTTATAATAAATCTCAAAAAATTAGCATAAGCACCATAATCTACCATCAATTAACAACACCCAACAATTTAAACAGCAAAATACTTCAAACAAACAAACACATATCTAGTCAGAATACTGCAAAATTTGTACTAATGATTTTGTCGCTTTCAAAAATGAATTAGATGGTCAAACTCCAAAGTGAAGTCGATAAGGTGAATACGACCAAAACTTGCGCAAAGAGCGTCGGCAATTAAAAATTATTATTACATATACAACCTCACAAATTTGTAACAAACTGAAACCTTAGAAATTTTTTATCCTTTTTAATAGATCTTTCTTTTTTAGTTTTTTTTTTTGGTGGGGCAAATTATAAAGATAGGGGAGAGAGAGAGGTAGATAGATCATACATCTAATGAAAAATTATAGGGATATTGGCAAAAGAAAAGAAAGAGAAAGCGGAGAAAAAGATAAAAGAAGAAAGAGAAAAGGAGGAAAAAAGTCAGCTTTAACAAGAACAAAAGAGGAAGAAGGAATAACGGGGAATTACTTTTGGTTTCATAGGTAATTATTTATAGAATAGGTAAAGGCGGGTAATTACTTTAGGTAGAATAGGTATATAGCATAATTTGCTCTTTCAATAGAGGGGAGATGTGTACAAATAGCCACTAATATAAGTTGTCTTTATTTTAAAGTCAGTATTTTAAATATATTTATTCTTTAGCCATTAGTTTAATGAACTTTTACCTGACTGGACAAAAATACCCTTATGCTATATCTTCTCACGGAGGAGATTGAACGTGATAGACATCCTTTGAAGCTATTTTTTTTCATTTCATTCAATTTGACGTATTTTTTTTGTATCCAATTTATCATATTCATAGGGATTTTCACATTATACCTGATTCTAATTGATGATCATTAAAATATATAAAAGTATTCAAATTAAAGTTGGTTTAGTAATACACATTTTATATTAAAATTTAGACTAACAATATTCTAAATAACTATCAAGAAAGCAAATAAAATAAATTTAACTCTTAGTAGTAGTGAGATTTCAACTGCTAGAGTGACAGTTGGGTTGATTAGAGGGAGTTGATGTTATTCCATTGCATAAAGGTATACTTATTTATTTGCTCATTGATTTTTTGTTAAATCATACGGTTGCACTATCTAAGCAAGTTAGATAAGTACACTTAGTCCTTAACTTCAAGTTTTAAGTTAAAAAGTTAAGGACAAGCAATCTTTAACTTCAAGTTTCAAGTTCAAAAGTTAAGGACAAGCAGTCCTTAACTTTAAGTTTCAAGTTTAAAAGTTAAGGACAAGCAGTCATTAACTTCATGTTTCAAGTTAAAAAGTTAAGGACAAGCAGTCCTTAACTTTAAGTTTCAAGTTTAAAAGTTAAGGACAATGAGTCATGAACTTCAACTTTCAAGTTTAAAAGTTAAGGACAAGCAGTCATTAACTTCATGTTTCAAGTTAAAAAGTTAAGGACAAGCAGTCCTTAACTTTAAGTTTCAAGTTTAGAAGTTAAGGACAATAAGTCCTGAACTTCAACTTTCAAGTTTAAAAGTTAAGGACAAGCAATCCTTAACTTCAAGTTTCACGTTCAAAAGTTAAGGAGAATAGGTCCTTAACTTATAGTTTTCAGTCCTTAACTTAAAAATTCAAGTTAAAAAGTCAAGGACAATAGGTCCTGAACTTCAACTTTCAAGTTTAAAAGTTAAGGACAAGTAATCCTTAACTTCAAGTTTCGAGTTCAAAAGTTAAGGACAATAGGTCCTTAACTTATAGTTTTCAGTCCTTAACTTAAAAGTTCAAGTTAAAAAGTGTGTTCTTAACTTATAGTTTTCAGTCCTTAACTTAAAAGTTCAAGTTAAAAAGTGTGTTCTTAACTTATAGTTTTCAGCCCTTAACTTTGAGATCCAAGTCCAAAAGTAAAAAATACTTCGTCCCTTAAATTTTATGAACACATTTAACTAAAAATTCATAAACACAATTAACTTATGAATTCGAACGTTTCAAGTTAAAAAGTTAAGGACAAGCAGTCCAACTTCATGTTTCAAGTTAAAAAGTTAAGGACAAGTAGTCCTTAACTTAAAGTTTCAAGTTAAAAAGTTTAGGACAATATGTCCTTAACTTATAGTTTTCAGTCCTTAACTTAGAAGTTCAAGTTAAATAGTTAAGGACAATAGGTCCTTAACTTATAGTTTTCAGTGCTTAACTTAAAAGTTCAAGTTAAAAAGTTAAGGACAATAGGTCATTAACTTATAGTTTTCAGTCCTAAACTTAAAAGTTCAAGTTAAAAAGTTAAGGAAAATAATTTATAGTTCCTTAACTTATAGTTTTCAGTCCTTAACTTTGAGATCCAAGTCCAAAAGTAAAAAACACTTCGTCCTTAACTTTTACGAACACATTTAACTAAAAATTCATAAACACAGTTAGCTTATGAATTCGAACGACTATTTTCATGAAATATCCTTACATAATCAAATATATATACTTTTAAGGATGTGAACAGTTATAAAGTTTAAATACTCAAATTGATTACAGAATCATGCTATCTTAATCGAATAAGTACTTGCAAATTTTAGAATCTGGACATTATTATGTTTTAAAATTAATATCGTATCTTACCTTTGATTGATATTTGCTCACATTAACAATCGAAAGGGGCAGCGAAGGATCAAACAATGTCTTCACGTTGATGAGCAACATGGAACATAGGATTCTCCTCTTAGCACATTTCAACAACATGAAAGAGATGGAAGAAAGGGTAACATTGTTTTTACTCAATAAAGCCATCAAAATGGGCCTAGGGTAAAAAGTGGTTACCCCACACAGTTTTTACTCAATAAAGCCATCAAAATGGGCATAGCCCATAAGACCAGCCCAAGCCAACCCGCTACTTAGGTAGGATTGGGCTAGGATTTTTTAGCCCATTTAAAACTGTGGCTTATAAGTCTGGTCCAAGTTAGCCCGTTGGCCATTGAGGCTTGACCGAGGCTGGGTCTGGGCCGGCTCGTGGGCCAAAAATTAATTAAATCTACAATAATTAACTATTAAATATTTAAAAAAGTAAAAACTAAAAAGATTATTAACTATAATCTCCATTCCCCAACCCTAGATTGCTCATTTACCCTTCCATATCAACTAGAATTTAGATTTTTGACATGCAAATAATATGACAAAATTAGTTTTTCTTTTGCTTAATTATAATGAACTCAAAAAGTCTTAGGTGATCAATAATAATATTTTTTTCAAAAGAAAATATTACTTTGAGAGGCCAATGATCAGATTGGGTTATTTTAATATATTATTAATATTTAAATTGCTTTTCAGTATAAAAAAGATCAATTTTAAATACATACAAAAAAAAACTGAACACTAGCAAATTTATGGAATTTTAAAAATTTTATGGACTATAATGATAAAATCGGCATATGATGTTAATCCTAAATTAGAAAACCTCAGCATATAAACTTGTTGAAACAATCTCTGAATTTGAGGAAAATGAAAGAAAAGTATTAAGAAAATATTTATGTAACTTTAAAAAAGAAGAGCTAGAGATATAAAGAATTTACATTTCAATTATGAGACTCTTCATCAAGTATCAAGTTTTTTGCATGCTCTAGGCAAACAGAAGTTGTTTATATGATTAATCGACTACGTCACGGAAAATATTTATGGATTTAAAGAAATTATTTTTTCTAAAAAAAGTTGAAGGGCCGGCCCGTCCCAGCCCCTAGCCCTCTTAGGGCTGGGTTGGGCTGGCGATTTTAAGGCACATTCATATGGCGGGTCAGCCGTTCTAGCTCACCAAATTTAAAAGCCCACGAGGCTTGGGCCGACTAGGCTGGGTTAACCCGTTTTGGCAGCTTTATATTTCAAATACATGCTTTTGAATTTTTTGGGAGTACCGTCTCTCTCTAAATTAAGATATAGCGTTGGCTCTCAATAATCTAAGATAAAACTTTACTCACAATCATAAAATAAGTATTAATAAATTAAGGTGAAAATGTCTATTATGATTTAGCAATGATATATTGTGCATTCATTTGATTGATATAAACATTGAATTTAGTTAAACGTAAAAAAAAATATTAATTATTATTCTTGGGGTAACGTGTTTAGGTAAATGAAGATTATTTCAGGGGTAAATTTAGATATTATTCTGGTATAATTCTCATAAATTATAATATGGCATATTAATTCATTGGAATTGATCATACAGTAAACATTGATTCGGATTCATGTTTTTATATATTCAACTTTCAAAGTTACACACCCTCCCTTCCCCCAAACACACACACTAGGACGAGATAGTAGGTTTTGCTATCCTAATAAGCGTAAAACAAATGTAGTAATTAATGATTATTAATCATACGGTCACTTCGGAGTTCGCATCAAGGAACAGGGGTGGGGGAGGACGACTAAGATGTAAAAAATTTAAAAAGGAGGTGGCTTTAATTTTCAATTTAACACATTGCTATTATACTAGTGCTAAACATTAAGATTAGAGACTAACCATCTATCATATGTAAGGGCAAATATAAATATATCTTGGATCATTTCGCATAATTTAGGACAAATTTGACTCTTTTTTCCTATAATTTTAGCATTTACCATTGTTTTGATGGTTAATGGATAATAGTAGTACATAAATAACAAATACTCCATACTTTTTAAGAACATTAATTTTTCATCGACCAACATACTATGACTATATCTATTCAACGTACAATACTATAAGCATTAACACGAGTTTGTTGTGGAATGATGAACCCAAAGATCTCGTGTTCGAGCTCTGCGTATGTATTCGACTCCAACGTTAAATTCGGATTTGGTGTGACCCTAATACAAAAACCAAACACCATAATGAAAAGAAAAAGAAATATACAATAGGGTGAAAAAGTAGAAAAGAAAAAAAGAGAAAGTACACTACTAGCCAAACCTTGCCAAATTCACTAGTTAAGTAGAGTCAACACTGCACAAGAGCGATCAAAGAAACATATCTTGACAAAGTTGGACAATTCACCCCACGTTAGATCATTTGGCCAAACTTTCTTTAATATATTTATCCCTCATTCTCAAGTCTCTCAAGAACTTCTTTGGAAAAGACAAATAAGCAACATAGGCCTTACTCAGTCCGCTAAACCAAAAAATATGCACATTTCTAATATTTCCGTTATCTTTAGCTCGTGAGCTTTCACCAACCCTTTGGAACAAGTTCAGTAAAAAAGCTCTTTTCACACGAAAGAAAAACAACACTAAAGCGTCCAAAGACTTAATACCTGAATGTCAATCCGAAAAGGGAACCAGATGTACGTAGCTGTTAATTGAAATCCTTCCCAAAATAATATTAGTAAATAATTCCTTAAAGACTTTACAAAAGAGAACTATAGGGGGGCTATACAATAAGAGATGCTGCAATGCACAATGCTGTAATTCACTTCTGAATTCCTACAACTGATGTACATGTATTTCTCACCAAAAGATGCCATGGAAGCAGACCAAAAATATTTTCCAGAAAGGGAAGTCACCAACATAAATAAACATAAGAGGCTGTGTTTCAAGTAATTACATGTATAGGCCTCACAAGAAGCAAAACCAGCATCAAGGAGCGGTACTGCTGATATACATGTTAGAGCTGTACATTCCAGGTGGAGATCCCAACTCTTCTATCTGCTTTTTATACTCGAGCTTTTTGGCCAACTTCTTCGTGTACTTTTCTCTACGCCTATTCTCCTCCTTTATCTGATCTTGCATTTGACTTAGCTCCAGCTTCTTTTCCTCAAGTTGCTTCAATATCTCTACTCTATCAGAAGAGAGGGGCAACTGGCTTTCCGGACAGATGACTGGAAATAGAATGTATGGTTCCCTGAACAAAATAAAGGCAGACATTAATCAATAAGGCCCATGATGTCATGCAGATTCACTTCACCATTGCAAGAAACAAATAAATGACAGAGAAGTAGGAAAAGGTAAGTCATTGGTTATAAAGAGAAAAATAGCATGACTAGAATGAAACAACTATCAAACACTGATAGAATAGTCTAACATACCCGAATCCAACAGATACAACTCCATTCCCTCTCATCATTCCACCATCAAAGGAAACCGCACCATCTTCTATGCAGGAACTTGCCATGTAAAGGTGCTCCCTAGACTCGTATACCTGAAGCTTACCAAGCAGGCGATAAAATAATGTCTCACGAAGACCATGACCTGAAGCAGTTCTCAACTGCAAATGCTCTGCAGGAAGGAATATCTTATTAACCGCATATCCCATAAAGCCTGGGGGAGTTTCTCCGTTGGATAAAGTAGGGAGCGGAAGAGCAAGTTCTCCTTGGAGATCACTGCTGACTCCTCGTGTATATGGTCTGGAAAAAAGCAAGAAATTTACAAATCTATGTTCAGATAGCATGATTTGTTGACTGGAGCGAGAAACCTACAACCAGAACTATAAAAAACAGACGAGCATATAGTAAACGAGAGAAAGAAAGGTTTTTACCTTATATCCTCAAGGCATATAACCAAATATCGACTGTTGATGGAAATTCCAAGCTTAGCTGCTAATATGTCAAGAGGACTGGCGCAATTCACATTTCCATCCATTTGATACTTTTCAAGAGCTCTGGCAGCTGCACGGGATTTGCATACTACAGCAAGCATTTGATCTTCTCCTAGATATGCTGAAAACATGCTAAGACAAGAAAAGGCACTCAGTTACATCCATACGTCCAAGGATGTTTTATACTGCAATCATATAAAAGAAAAGCACGCCAATACCAACCTGCTAAGCTTATGGGTCTGAACCTCTCCAAGCAGTGCAACCACACCAAGTATGTCATTAGCATATGGAAGATGTAGCTGTTTCGATATTGGTGATCTGAGGAGCTTGTGGACAACAGCAGCTGCAGTGTCCGCCTTTCCTTCAATCCTCTCCACAACCATGTTTCTATTGTAGCCCAAGTCGTGAAAAGAATCAAGACCGATGTTTTCTGCATCCATAAGCATTTCATGTCACAATTTCTGATATGCATTTATACGTCTAAAAAGAAGGCAAGACACTCCGTTTCTAATTAGGTGATCCTCTACTAAAAATAAGCACCAATCTCTTCCTATTTAACATATTGTTAAATTGTAGGATTATTTATGGCACCACGACAAGAAAGATGAGGAGAAGTTCTGGGAGAAAGCGCAGGAGACTAGGAACAGAAAAAGAATTACAAGGACCGCCTTTGAACCGTTCAACACGCATACTGTAGTGGTAAAAACTTTTAAGAGTTTCTCTTTTAGCAATTTGTCTTTGTTCTCTCTTTGATCTTCTTCCTAAAATAACTAGCTTTTCTCCTTTAATCATAGAGTTGAAACTGAGACGGCAACATGGACGTGGTACCACGACTCCATATTCCTACTCTTTAGTTCACTTCCTTCACACGCTCAATATTGTCTAGTCTTACCATCTTTACGCACATAAGACATTCACATGATGGAATTTTATAGCCAGAGAATTGAGTAGGCACAGTTAAATCAGAAAAAGACACAGCCTCCCCATTTGACCACCTCAAGATTTACCTCATAATATTTTACATTTCCTTTCGATATGGTATTTATAGTCCCTTAACAATTATGGAGTCAGTGTTTAGTCCAGAAGATAGTTTAAAAACAAAATGCATTCTCCGTAAAATCGAAAAAGATAAGTACTAGGAATTATTCACATGTTGCTCTTCTATTTAATAGCAAAAAAGTACAGAGGATCACAGAGAAAGCCTTCAAATGACAATCAAACCAGGATGATTCAGCAATCTTGTCTATCATAGTATCCTTTTGCCGCAGTCATCTTGTAAAAAAATTCTATGAAATTATTTCACAATGTTGCATAATCACATGTAAATTTGTAGAGACAGTGAGATCAAGAAAACATAGTAGAATATATAACACATATGGAATCTGAACAATCTACGAATATTAATCTTTAGACTTGAACCCACTAGGTTCAAAATCAGGATTTATCATTAACCTAAAGAATGAAATAATTCAAAGATGTTACCGTTTTCTATTGCATGTGTCCTGTTACTTGCAAAATATTAAACAGAAAAGCATACACAACAAATTAAGAGATGGTTATATGTTACTAGATATCCCTAATGTAACAGTTTGGTTCCATGGCGTGGAAAGCGGAATATACATGGTTAATGATGCACACATAATAGAATATTGCCTTTGATTTCTTGTTCCACTTCACAATTTTCTAGACTACATAGAGCCAAACCATATGCAACACACTAGCATGAAAGAAACATGATAACTTTCATAGAAAGCTGAAGGCATGAGGCGCAGACAGTAGTATATAAGCATCAGTGGAATTAATACCTCCCAAGTTGGACATCTCAAACACAATATTTGATTCCCTAAAGTGAAGTATTTCCAGATTACTGTCACACTTGTTGATGCTTAGACCACACTTGCAAATATCATCCACAAGTTTCTGTCAAGAAACACAGCTCAAGTTTAGTAACAGTCATGCAACAATAAATTGAATATGCCAAAAGAAAAGGATGGTAAAAATTTCATTGGTCCTCACGCAGAACCTGCTGCTGCTTCAAACCCTTATATTACTACTACTACTGTAAGAATAGTCAAGACAATTATAGCACTTGGAGACATACATTAAAAGAGAACAGAACCATATCCTCTAAGAGATGTGGTTCAAACTTCAAACATTCAGAAAGGTCATCCTCCATCACCAAAGGAAAGAACAATTTGATTGATTCACGAGAGTACCATTCGCAATTCTGAAACACATACTTACCTTTTCAAGTTGGTTTTGTTGTCTTCCTTCCAGTTCTGCGGAAGCACATGGATCCTTCAAGAGAAATATACTTCGATCAGAAAAATCAGCGTAGGTGTGATCATACACAATTCCTGGGGCATTTGAATAGTATGAATCCTCAAGAAGCATAAGCTCTTTCTTTGGATTTCTAGGTTGGGGAATTTCATGCTCATTGTTTACCGCCTTCTCAACATGCACCTGCACATAAAACTATGAGGCTGCGGTACCGGCAAGATAGAAATTAGTAAATCACCTAGGATAAAAACCTCTATGCTTGTCTGCAGCTCGTGGAAACGAGAGTGACTGGCTACAAAACAGAAAAGCCCTTCATTCTTTGGAAGGGGAACGGAGCGGACAATGCAGCGTCCATGATTGAAGCTGTATTTCACATTGTCTTCTCCCCTCAACCTGTCCTGCCTTATCAGAAGGGTATGGGAGTGGCCATTTTCCTCTTCATCATGGATATCTTCATCCACTTCACCAGCAGAATTTATGACCTCAAAGACAATATCTTCCAAATGAGAACCAGCAGCACAAACTTTAGGTACCTGATGTAAAGGAAACACCAGAAGAACCTTTTCAGGTGCACTTTAATATTCAAATCATCTTCACTTATATAACAAACAAATATTTCTCTATCCCATCATTTTGCCCATCTTTGAGACTTCAAATTCTTAAAAGAGACATGATTCGGGACGTCAAGAAATGGAAGACCAAGTAATTTCCAATTTTAAAGATCTGCGAATAAAAATAATATTGGCCACACTCTTCTATGTCAAGGCCAATGTTAGAAACCAAAAAGCAAAAAAAAGAAGAAGTCATGCATTCATTATTTAATATGGACAATGGTTTGTGACACGGAAATATTGAACTATTGGCAACAATTAAGGGACTGAGGAGCGGTGACAAACCTTGGATGCAACTCGCAACCATCTCCCTTCAGTTTGGAACTCTTTCTTGAGAACTACTTCATCGCCAGAAAAAATAGAAAGGAAAACTGTGGACAGAATAATAACTGGTTAAAGGACTGAGGACCACAGATCTTGCATTTCTTCAAACACCCTTATCACACATTCACTGCCACCAAATAAATGGAGTCTTAATGCAACTATGAAAAAGATATTTAAGCAATAACATTATATTGGATCTGCATATTACTTAATCCAAGAGGATGAAAAAGTCTTCCTTTTTACTACCAAAGCCAAACCACATTGGTGAGGCTCTTTCATAAGGACATCTCCATCGATGAAGTCAAATGAGTTACAGTTGAAGCAAGATTACCAGCATTCAGCACAGTGCTAAGCAATAATACTGGTAGTCTGGCATCATTTCCCAAAAGAAGTTACGCAGGTTATGAATTTTGGATCATGACGTCAAATCAACAAATATAAAATCATCATTGCTGCAACAACATTAATGATGTGTTAAAGCACATACCGGGTTTACCATATCCTGCTGTAACCTTCAAGGTTCCATTAAGGTTTACATATCCATGAATGTCAACCTATATCACGAGACATGAAGCTTAGAATATCCAATAGACTGTGGATCAAACAGCGTAAAAAGAAACACGAAACCTGATGAACTTACACCATTTGAACTAGAAAAGAGCAAGGAAATTGGAAACAAGCAAGTTTAAAAGAACAAGACATCAAACACCAAGAGGCACGCACCAAGCCACCATCGCAGATAGAGGTGCTTTAGCAAATTTATCAGTCTGAAAGTGTAATATATAACATGCGTCTAAGCAGTGAACATGTATACAAGTTACAGAACATACAGATGCTAAAACTAAGACAACTCCTGATTGGCTCACATGACCTTGAAAACACCTACTGTCTTAATATTACAAAGCCCAAATATAAATGGAGCAAGGAACTATACCGACAAGTAATAGAAGAAACATGATTGATCTAAACCAGTTATTGAGATAGGTTAAACAGAAAAGAGTAACTTGAGATGTTTGGGCTCTTTCAAGACAAATTCAATACATTGGTCATCTGCAGACATTAGACATCCCAGAGTCAGAACCATAAAAAGAATCCCTGCTTATCTGTAGCATTTGACCATTGATAACTTATTAAATGACACAAGTTCCCAGATACATGGTCACCAACAGGATTTGGCTTGCATAGGAACTAAATAGTTAGCTAGACTTGCATATTGCAGTTGTGGCAAAGACCAAATTAATTAAAAACTGTGCAAGTTAGGAGGTTCATGTTCGCGTCTGCGTATGATTCCTTGAAACTTCTTGTCAGCTGAGTAGTATGTGACATATTGAGACATCCCTAAATACAAATCTTATCATAAATAATCTGATCGAGCAAGTTAAAACGGAAAGGAAATAGTTCTCACACTTCAAATTGCTTTAAAGCTAATAAATCAAGAAAAAACTACAAACGATCTTCTTCAATGTGCTTTCCCCTTTTACCAACTGGACTATTAGATGTACAAAAAATAGAAAGAGAAAAAAAGGAAAGCAACCACCTTCAGAAAGGTATCTCCTTTTTCTAGTAAACGTAATCCTTCCAGCATCAGCTTGATGTGCTCATCTTTTCTCATATGATTACCATACTTGTCAAATGTCTGTATCAAAAGGCAAAATAAAAAATAAAAAATAAATATATTACATGCACTAATAAACCATAAAACAAGAATAAACAAGTGAGACACGAAAGTAAGTTTTTTCTCTACATCAACAAAGTGAAGAATATTTCCCTATCTATCAAGCGGCTTCTGAGTTTGCGATTTTCAGAAGCAACAGGCATATGCTCTTCCTCATGTCGTAAACGTAGTCAAAAAACTGATTCTTCTGATGCAAGGTTACAACTTCTTTTCACCAACATTGATGAATTGCAAGTAAAAACAGAGTTGTGGTATGACAAAGAAAAATTATTATAAATTGTAGAGATTTGATATGAGAAACAACTTTGAAAACTCTGTCAAGGAGGGCAAAGGGGCAAGTAATACAGCAAGATAAAAAAGACAGCCACAGTGATTCCTGAGAGCTGAAGAGCTGAGCAGTCCTAACCTTGCGAAATCCTTACCATTTTCAGGTCCCATTGTAGCTGCACTGATCAAACCTAACCTTGTGAAATCCTTATCATTTTCAGGTCCCATAGGTTTCAGTTTTAATCAATCATGTAGTATTATCAGAAGCAGACATAAAGAATGCTCATTGACAAACATACAGGGACCATTTATCATGTAAAATAAACTCAAGGACTACTGCATTTACCTTTTCAGAAAATAGAAAAAAAATCAAAGGATGACTGTGTTTACCTTTACGAAAAAGAGCAAAGGATGTAGATACCACACTAACTTGCAATACTCTACCAATCGCAAAAGGATATATGTCAAACTGGTCATACTGGGAAGCAAAGAGCAGACTCATTAGAGCTTGCTTTGGAACTCTGGCTCTCATGTGGTTGCTTTTGTTGTAAAGAAGAAGCAACACATCTCACATCCTTCAAAGCAGGATGTAGGAACTTGAACACTTCCACTTAAACTCAACACACACGCAAAAGTTGCCAGTCATATATTTTATTTCTCTCATCCATACCTAGAACAGGCACTTGCTTTATTCCACACAAGCTTTTTTGCAATTTCCAACACTCTCCAAGATGAATGAACCATCTAAGATATCAGATGATCCCATCTACTAGTAGACTAGTAGTGGCTTCCTGAAATTAGGAGCCTATATACACATTTATTTTTCTAATAAATTGCATATTGGACACCGTTTTTTTCCTAATAAATTGCCTATTATACATATTTATTGTTAGAATAGTTATGTGAATGTATGTAATTAGTCCTAGTCCCTTATGTAATAGGAGTAGGTTATGTGTTATGTATACATATAAATAGGGCTTATTGTAACATAGAATATTAATTAATAATATTTTCTCCCGTGCTTTCTCACATGGTATCAGAGCTTTTCCGGTGACCTAAGTAAGAGATTAAGAGATCGATGTGCATCATTCCAGCGACATCCGGGAAGAAAGAACTCAGTCACCGTGCGTTTTCCGGTGACCTAAGTGACTATTTGCGTCAAAGTCACTAATTATCAGTGTTGTGCGAAATCCAACACCACCAAAAGGTTCCCAAGAGATAGGTGACCAAACCCCAGAAAAAGCCACCTGAAAACACCCACTCACGCACCCCCACGCGCCAGCCGAAGTTCTGCCGCCGCCGGCGCGTCTATCCCACGTGCCGGCGCGTGAGGAATGTTCCGGCCAGAATTTGTAAAATTTTCTTTTAGACAGTGTAATCGTCTTGCAATTCCGAGCCTAACCATCTAATTTAAACCAAATTCTGACCACTTTTATATTTTTCCGGCGTGAATAGTGATTTTCAGAAAAATTTCTGATTTTTCTGGCTTCCAGAAGGGTTTCTGATTTTTTCCGGCGTGAACATTATAATGTCATTCTTATTAGAAGCCTTAGACCTACAATCCGTTGGATCCAATGCATTGAATCCTGTTAGAATAGTTATGTAAATGTATGTAATTAGTCAGGAGTGGTGGAGCTGTAGAAGGTTGAACTGGACTAGGTGGTGGCACTGGAGCTATAGGTGGTGGAGCTACAACTGGAGCTATGGAGGAAGATGAATGGGAGATAGTGAATGAATCTCCAAAAGACGGAACCGGTAGCACCTCAAAAATTCCAAGTGACTAACTAGACTTGTGAAGTATGATTGGGTTTCAAAGAAGGTAACATCGGCAGACATAAGAAACCGCTGGAGGTCAGGAGAATAACATCGATATCCCTTTTGCGTTCTCGAGTAACCCAGAAATATGCACTTAAGAGCACGGGGAGCTAACTTATCTTTTCCTGGAGTAAGGTCATGAACAAAACACGTACTCCCAAATACACGGGGTGGAAGAGAGAACAAAGGTAAGTGGGGAAACATGACAGAGAATGGAACTTGATTCTGGATAGCTGAAGATGGCATACGATTAATAAGATAAACAGATGCATGAATTGCATCCCCCCAAAAACGTAGCGGAACATGAGATTGTGTGAGTAGGGTACGAGTAGATTTAAGTGATTTGGCTAAGCAACTAACGGCTATGAGATTAAAAGGACTACCGGGAATATAAATAACTGAGTCTAAAGGTAAGGAAGGAAGTGGACTTGCTTGACCTATTGCAGTTGCCATGGTTTGAGACCTATTGGCCATTGTGATTGTTGGAAGAGATTGAGAATATGAAATACTAGTGAAAAGAGATTTGTTACTAGAAATATGATCAGATGCACCTCAATCAATGACCCAAGGCTCAGAAGTGAAGATTGGGAGACACAATTCATGCTACTATCTGTTGGAACAACGAAGGCTAATCCCGAAGATGTCTGTTTACGTGCTTTGTACTGAAGGAACTCAATATAATCCGGTAAAGAACCTATCTTGGATTGGATTTGTGAGAAAGCACGGGAGAAAATATTATTAATTGATATTCTATGTTACAATAAGCCCTATTTATATATATACATAACACATAACCTACTCCTATTACATAAGGGACTAAGACTAATTACATACATTCACATAACTATTCTAACACTCCCCCTCAAGCTGGTGCATATAAATCATATGTGCCGAACTTGTTACATATGTAGTTAATACGAAGACCAACGAGGGACTTGGTGAAAATATTTGCAAGCTGATTATTCTTTTTTATACTAATTTCCTATTGTATACTTATATATAAAATGCTGTTATTTTGTCAAAGGGACAATGTTTTGCGCCTTGAAAACATCAGTTACAGTGTTTTTCACAACTTAAAGCATGACAGGGGGTTTTAAAAACTATTAATTAGAAATGATCCTGGTCTTAATAAAATGCTGAATTTTGCTTAACATGACACTCAATACGCCTTATGGTGATAGTAGGTGTTGAATAAAAATTCCATTACACTTATACATAGTGGGGTCTTGGAGCATAGGAACTTTGACTTGAAAATCTGTAGAGTTAGCGAAGATTCTCAAGAAAAGGAAGATTAATATAGCTTGTGTCCAAGAGACTAGGTGGGTAGGAGATAAGGCGCGGGATGTGGGCAGTTTCAAATTTTGGTATTCTGGGAGGATGGGGGGAAGGAACGGGGTAGGTATCTTGGTTGATAAGGATCTCCATGAACTAGTGGTGGAGGTTAGGAGGGTGAATGATAGGCTGATGACTATTAAGCTAGTTGTTGAAGGTTTTAATTTGAACATAATCAGTGCGTGTGCACCCCAAGCATGCTTGGATAAGGAAGTCCAGAGGCGTTTCTGGGAGGATTTTGATGAGATGGTGTGTGGTATCCCGCATACCGAGAAGATTTTCATAGGAGGAGATTTCAACGGCCACAATAGAGTGACTTCCGGGGGGTATGATGATGTGCATGGTGGCTTTGGTTTTGGAAATAGAAACGGAGGAGGAACGTCTTTGCTAGAGCATTTGATTTGGTGATAGCAAACTCGAGTTTCCCGAAGAAGAGGGAGAACTTGGTCACCTTCCGGAGTTTGGTGGCCGAGACTCAGATTGATTATTTACTCTGCACGAAGTTCGATAGAGGTCTTTGCGCGGATTGCAAGGTCATCTCAAGTGAGAATCTCTCGACCCTTCATAGGCTCCTGGTCATGGACCTTGAGATCACGAGGAAGAGGAGGAAAATGGCGATGTATAGCAACCATAGGATCAAGTGGGAGCCTTGACAAAAGCTAAAGCGCAGGAGTTGGGTGTCAAGCTGGTGACTATGGGGGCTTGGAGGAGTAGTGGGGACGCAAGCACTATGTGGACCACGACTGTGCAGTGCATTAGGGAAGCCGCGAGAGAGGTATTACGGGTCTCAAAGTGTTACACTGGTGGTCACAAGGGAGACTTGTGGTGGAATGGAGAGGTGCAAGGAAAAGTGGAAACCAAGAAAGCAGTGTATCTGAAGCTAGTGGAAAGTGTAGACGACGAGGAGAAGAGGGCGAATAGGGAGCATTATTAGTTGGCTAAAAAAGAGGCAAAGCTAGCAGTTACAACAACCAAGACTGCAACTTTTAGTCGTTTGTATGAGGAACTCGAGCGCCAAGGAAAGGATATGAGGTTGTTCAGGTTGGCCAAGGCGGGAGAAAGGAAGGCGTGTGACTTGGACGAAGTGAAGTGCATCAAGGACGAAGACGGAAGAGTTTTGTTGGATGAGGGGCTTATCGATCGGAGATGGCAGACCTACTTTCTTAGTCTCTTAAACGAGGAAGGGGACAGGAGCATTGTACTGGATGATTTGGAACTCTCCGGGAGTCGTTGAGACTTTGGGTATTGTAGGCGGATTAGAGTGGATGAAGTTGAGGGGGCTATGCGTAAGATAAGCAGGGACAAAGCGACCGGGCTCGATAAAATCCCGATGTAGTTTTGGAAGAGTGCGGGCAAGGCAAGCTTAGAGTGGCTCACTAGGTTATTTAATGTCCATTTTAGAACGAGGAAGATGCCCGAAGAGTGGAGGTGGAGCACGATGGTTCCTGTATACAAGAACAAGGGTGATATCCAAAATTGCAATAACTATCGGGGTATCAAGCTGCTTAGCCATATGAAAGTCTGGGAGAGAGTAGTAGAGCTAAGGGTGAGGAGGAGTGTGTCTATTTCCGAGAACCAGTTTAGATTTATGCCGGGGCGTTCGACTAGAGAAGCCATACACCTTGTTAGGAGATTGATGGAGCAGTATAGGGAGAGAAAGGGGGACTTGCATATAGTGTTCATCGAGTTAGAAAGAGGTACAATAAAGTTCAGAGGGAGGTTTTGTGGAGATGTTTGGAGGCTAGAGGTGTACCTGTTGCCTATGTTAGGTTGATTAAGGACATGTATGATGGAGTAAAGACCCGAGTGAGGACGTTAGGTGGGGACTCGGGACCATTTTCCAGTTATGATGGGGTTGCATCATAGGTCAGACGTACTGACGTGCCACATCCAAGGGGAGGTGCCGTGGTGCATGCTATTTGCAGATGATATTGTATTATTTGACGAGACGCGAGACGGTGTGAACGCGCAATTATGTATGGAGACAGACCTTAGAATCTAAAGGTTTCAAGTTGAGCAGAATCAAAATAAAATACTTGGAGAGTATTGTTTTGTGTGACAGGAAGGTGCCACCGAAACTTAAGGGTAAGTTCTACAGAGGGGTGGTCAGATCAACGATGTTATATTAGGCGGTGTTGGCTAGTCAAGATCGCCCATGTCCAAAAGATGAAGGTAGCAGAGATGAGGATGTTGCGATGGATGTGCAGGCACACCAGGTTAGATAGAATCAGAAATGAGGTTATTCGCGACAAGGTGGGTGTGGCCCTTATTGAGGACAAGATGCAGGAAGCGCGGGTTAGGTGGTTTGGGCATGTGAGGAGGAGGAGCACAGACGCCCCGGTGAGGAGGTGTGGGAGGTCGACATTTGAGGGACTGCGAAGAGGTAGAGGTAGAGGTAGAGGTAGGCCAAAGAACAGGTGGGGAGAGGTTATTAGGCAAGTCATGGCGCAGCTTCAGCTGACCGAGGACATGACCCTTGATAGGAAGGTATGAAGGTCGATGATTAGGGTAGTAGAGTAGGTAGTCTAGAGTGTTAACAACAGATTGACACGTAGTCTCCCTTTCTGTTGGTAGTAGATTTTTATGACTAACCGGTGTTTTCTTTCATTCTTGATCACCTTACCGTCTTGTTGTTTTTATTCTGCTTTTATATAGCTTTTTGGTACTGTCCCTTCTTGTCTATATTTTTATTAATGTGGTGCTTATGTTTTCCTGAGCCGAGGGTCTATTGGAAATAACCTCTCTATCCTCACAAGGTAGGGTAAGATCTGCGTACAGAGCAATGTTTTGCGCCTTGAAAACTTCAGTTACAGTATTTTTTACAACTTAAAGCATGCCAGGGTTTTTAAATACTATTAACTAGAAAATGATCATCGTCTTAAAAGAAATACTGATTTTCCTTCTATATGACACTCAATATACCTTATGGTAATAGTAGGGTGTTGAATTAAAATTCAATTACACGTACCTCCAAAGCAAGCTCCTTAATGATCATTCCTGGAACCAATTTCTTGCCAAAATCTACATGATGCAGAAGGACACGTTGCAAAGGTCCAGGAATCACTATAAGCAGAGGAAAACAACTAAGGAACATCATATATATTATATATTCTCAGTCAATGGAAACCAAAATTATATATCAATTACCAGTACAAGGAATAGCTGCTGAAACTGGATCATCCTTTGAACATATATGTAAGGTAGCTTCATAACTTGGTCGAATCTTATCCAAGTCACTGGTTTCAATAATTACATTCTGAAGAGTGGAAAGTTTTAATAAAATTCTTTATTCAGAGAAGATTTGACAAGTATACTGTAAAGGACTTGAAGCTGGGATCATATAATGTCACCTTAAACTTCATCGTATATCTGTCAGGTGAAATGAATTGATCATAACTGCACTTGGACTCAACAGCATTGCCACTAGAACTTAACTTCATCTTTATCTTTGTGTGCAACTTGAATGGAATACGATTGCAAAATTTATCATAACATGCAACGCTCAAAAACTCTGGAAAAAATGAACCAACCCTGCCAAAGAACATTTTAGACACCATCAAACTTTGTCACGAAGTGACCGAGTTGCTTATAAGCATGTGAAACAAATAGTCAGTTTGTCTCAAATAGACTGTAAAGGAAAATATGCTACGATGCAACAACTGTAAGGTTGTACTATGAAGTTTTCTACCACATGCATCTGAGACTAGATGCTGATTCTTAATTGCTGACAAGTGAGATACTTAAGGCAAATGGAGAAAGAATAATATTGCATGACGCTCTTAACTGCAGGGAAAATAAATGCTTCATAGGTTTAATCTAAATAACTCACCTCAGAAATATTGAAAACAAGGCATTATTAAGGAAACAAGGCAAGCATTCTACTGATGAATATGAAACTCATCCAATTATTATAATTCTATTTCCTATCCATGCATAATTTGATAAAGTCCTCAACAGATTAAATCAAACTCCATTCCTTCATAGACTGCAAATGCAAAAGAATTAAGAGAAGATGGGCTTCAAAATTGTTCAAGACCCAAAATAAAAATAGAAGCGTTTTTCTCTAATAACTAAAGCATTAGATGAGGCAATTCAAACAATCAGTGTAGGCAGAGTCTAGAGTTTGAGTCTCCCCACCACCCTTCAACAAAATATTTCAACGTGCTTGGCACAGGGCGAAAAATCAGCCAGAAGCACATTGAAGAACTAAAATATAAATAAATAAAAGTGTCCCCTCGTTAACAGTTCAAGCTTTAAGACAAGGAAGTTCACATAAATTCATATCTTATCTTGTAATGGTTTTTACTTTATTCTCCACTCATATTAAAATGCATACAGAGTAAGTGGCCAATGGGGAGTTTCAGAAAATGGACCAATAAAAAGGGAAAGTTTTTCTTTATTGAATTATACATGAGGATAGTTTTCTAATCCTAACTCTCCTCTATATCATATGTTTATCGATATAATGGCAAGGTAACTAATTATTTTCTCCGTTCTTTTGACTTAAAAATGCGATGAGAATTAAAAACATCAACGATATCAGATTTGTATGGCAATCTTAAGACTCAGTGCTGGAACAATTTTCTTTTTGCATAACTGTATGTAAGAAGTCAGTTTAGAATAGATATGCCCCACCTTACACTGAGTGTAGTATTCCCGTCACTTATAAGTTTCCAACTAGCAGCCTCAGACAATGCTTTAACATGCACTTCCTTTTCAAATTTTGTACTACTGTCTTGCTGAAAAAAGATATAGCAAGGAAAATCAAGGACAACAAACACATTATTCAGTATATCATACAATGGATATATAAGAACATATAACTTACAAGAGAAAATCGAATTAGGTAAATGCCTGCTTTCTGAAATATAGCTGGAAACTTCTCCTTCAGGGGGAATATATATAGACCATTAAACCCTTTACGCGACGAAGGAGTCAATCGGCCAGAGTAAATATGACCAAGTTGTTCTCCGTTCGCTTCTGCTTCAAATTTGACTTCTAGAGTCATCTGAAAATTTTCTTTCATGATGTATTTCTGATCTAAACTTGCGGATGCAGTAATAGAGCTAAAAGAAGCTGGACGAACAACTGCAACAATCTCCTCAGGAGGCTCATGTCCAGCATCAACAATATCCTGAGGTAGTGCCTGCGTTTGCAACCAAATTCAGCAACTCAATGAATAAGTATAAATGTGACATACCATCAAGATCAAACACAGCTGAAATCTGATCAATTCCAAAGATATTCAAAGTAATAGATGCTCAATAAGTCTTGCAGGAAATTTTGAAGAAAATAGAGAAACGTGTTCCACTAGGCACATGTACAGCAAATTCTTCCATGCTGAATAAGTTAAGAACCCTACAGAGCTGTTCAGCTTCATCTTCGTAAACAAAAAGGCTGTCATCTGACTTGGACCCCAAGTAGATGAATTTAGGGAATGCTGCATAAAAAAAATGCAAAAACTAACCCCCTCAATGCCCAAGTCTTCACATTGCTTGGCATCTAATATGTCAATTGATGATGGAGTGCTTTTCTCTTGGTGTTTCAAGATTTGGTTCTCCCATTCCGTAATACCAACAGATAAGCACTGCAAAACATGACACTAATTATTTAGAAAATATAGATATGTAGAGAACGCAAAAAATAAAAACAACTTAATTGAGCTGCAATAACATGGAGCCAAAACAAGAACCTTTCCGGTGTCGATCACACTAATCGGCAAAGATTTTGAGTCACGGATATCTATGCTAGCACACCCTTTATCAACTATAAGGCGAGAACCGTTCTCAGCAGGGACGTTTAATGGCCTGTAAGTAATCATAGTAAAGACAGCAAAGTTTCAGATAATAGTGTTGGAGGGGGGGAACTAAAGACCTGGACAAGCAGTGGCATGAAATATAAGAATTGAATCACTAACCTGCATATAATTCGAGCATCGCCTGAAAAATATAGAGAAAATGTTACATCATAACAACGTCAATGGATAGGTTCAGCCAAATTTTTAACACATAATGCAGCAGGGATATATGTAATTACTTGAGCAATAGCTAGCCATAAGATACCAAAATAGTAAGCTATTCAGAATTAAACAGGCAGAAGAGTATACTCTAAGAACCACGGAATTCCGAACACTTACCACCTGATTCCCCCTGACATCCTTCAAGAATAATATATTCTAATGTGGCGAAAACGTTGTTCTTGTGGAAACCCCTATAAGCTCCCTTCAAAATTTTAATCTTCTGCCCTGATTTCCAAGTTATTCCTTTCCTCCGTAAAACTTTATGAATTCTCATAACTGAGATTACAAATTACAATGATATGAGTTAACATTAATGGAAACTACAAATTGCACCAATTCAAAAACAGGCTGCAAGATCACAATGAAGTGATGCAGCTATAAGAATTGATCATAAGGTGTACTAGATTTGTGTTTCAATCAATACCATCTGAAGAAACACCAAGCTCTTTCTTGTGCGAAGGGCTGAGTACAAACGTAGGTTGATCCTCTCCACAGTCAACTTCCTCATCATAGCGATCATGCATCTGAATTATCCAGTCCTGGTATAGCTTCTCCACTTGCAAGAGAGTCACCTTTTTTCCATCTTTGGATATCTCAACATGAATATCTAAAAGGATTTGAAACATAAGGTGAAGAGACCTCATTGCATCATAGAGTGCACAGCAAACCAAAAGTTATTACCTTTCTCTTTCTCAGAAGGCTTGTTGCCAAAGTTCCTTAATGCAATGGTGTAAGGATGGTGATGGGCTAAGTCAGTCTGTGCAAATGCATACAACAGATCTCATCAGAGAAAAGAGGGAAATGCATATATACCATTTCATTCTTGGAGCTTGGAACAACACTAAAGAAATACAAATTGAAGACTTGGAGTTGGGAAAGGCTTCGCTCCTGCTTAGTTGATTTACACTGTGTAATCGTTGGGGTAGTGGTACAATTTTCCTTACATTTTTAAAGGGTTGATAGAGTACCACAAGATTTCCTAGTAGCATACCTTATACATCTCTCATTTCACTTTCACTAGGAAATCTCCTGTATGACTCCCTAATTGGCCTCCTTCATTCCAATAATGCTACTTTGACACTACGATTGACAATCATATGGGGTATACTGGGAAGAGATCTGGAGGTAAGGTGGGCCTAAATCCATTATACTGGTAACTCAATTGCGACAACTATAAAATAACTTTTGTCTTGGTGCCAACTCCTTTGAGTAATATATCTGGAGTACTTCTAGTGCCCAGATGCTGCAGCTATCGAATACATCACTCATGCTTAACGTTTAGGTCCTAAATCAGAGAAGCTCACGACCTTCTACTTCACCATCTAGGATTTTACTTTCCTCCACCAATGTGAACCCCAATTAGATTAAGGCATTGCATCTATTATTTCTCTCTCGCATTTTTATTTCATATTTACGATGAAATTAATGAGAACTGACCCGCCACTTCTTATTCTGGACAAAGGAATCCTATCTAATTCACTAATTCAGGGGGAAAATACTGAATATTTGTATTTGAAAAGGATAAGATTACTAACAGCACAAAAATAGAGGGTAAGGTTCAAATTCAAAAATGTGCTAGTGATTGTTCCATAATACATGAAAAATATGGTACAAAATAAATGATTTCTCCAGAAGATATAAAGAAATGGAACAAAATTAAAAATGTAAGATTGTCATCAAGGTTGTCCCAGACAAAGAAGCAGGTCAACAAGCAATGTACAAAATGCACATAGTGTATGAAGTTCATTGTGTCCAGCGGTGTAAAAAGAATCAGACTGAATATGTTTGGAATAGAAAGATTCCAACTGTCCAAGTGAAGAATTATTAGTTGCATTTAGATTCCCCTAGTCTATTCAACAAGTTGAGTATTTCTCTTGTTTTTCACATGGTTAGTTCCTCCATTGATACATACAAAAAAAACTTCTCATTTTGCATGCCAGGAAATGAATATCTGTCTTCACAAGTTGTCAGAATGCATATAAGAAAGTTGTCTTGTACCTTTGATGGTGTTGGGTTGAAACCAGCATCGGTCTCTGCAAGCAGAATATTGCTCTATGATGCATGGAACAATGACAAAGCAAAATGCATATTCATTAATTGGGAGTACCTATTTGGTACAAATGGTTTTACCTACAAAACATTTTACTCTAAAGCAGCATCTCTTCAAGACTTCAGCCCTATCACCCTTTCTTAGCTTAGGTTCCATGAAGGGAAGCCAAGCCTGCAAGAAACAAAAAGTTAGCTGACACTGTTCAAGCTTGAGAATATATAAAAAAGGAAAAGAAAATAAAGTATTAGGCAGAAAGACAAAAAGCAAAAAGTTCACATAGAATAACACAAGCATAAAATAACATATAAATAGGCACACACGCCCTTTCTTTCAAAGTTTGGAGAAATCTCATTATGAAAGTAAATTTTGGCAGATTATGGATAGTGACTGAATACAAGATTGGTGAACGTATAGTTTGTAAATGAATAAAAGAAAGATTCTGATCGACTAACCCATCGACAATCTGGAAGTAGACGACCCAACCGCCGGACAGAAACATGACTAAAACTTTCAAAATTCTCTGTAATTCCATATCCATCCGCCTCTAGCTTTTCCAATATCACCTCAATACTCTCTTTACCCTGCAATTAAAAGCATTCCAACATCCTTAAAAAGGTTTTAAGTGCAAGGTCTTTCTTTTTTCTTAGACAAGGTGGTGCATGATCTGTAGGCACAATGGCACACCAAATATAAATTCCAAGATACATGCAAAATACAGAACTAGAGACAGTATAGTGTCACCTGCACCACTGGAAGATAAACACACTTCAGGCGAGCATTTGCTTCTAGGGGTGATCTCTTTCCTGACAAATTTGATTTCAGACTATAAAATGCCCTGTAATAACAAGATTTAAGGAAAATACTTGCTAGGTGTTTGTCGTGACAAACAATGCATATATTACCTGAACCAACTTTTACATTGGCGCTATCGTTAACATGAAATCTAAGTTGTAATATAAACTCAGGACCATTGCAGGACTGTAAGTTTGTCGTTGCCACCTCTCCACCTTCAATTTCTGCTAAATTAGTGCCATTGACCTGCAAATTTGCATCAACTGAAAGATCTGAAAATGAAAGAGATGTCTACTAGAACTTGCTTTGAAAATAATTGGCAAAAGGTGCTCAGATTGAGATTTCCCAAAAAATACTAGAACTTGCGTTAACAAAAATGGAAGGTGCCCTCATTGAGATTGTTCAAAATTTTGACCAATTAGCCACTTATTTTGTGGTGATAAGGCAACCAACAGCTGACGAATTGTGACAGGAACTTTCATAGTAGCTGAAAATTCTCACTCAAATGATGGTTCCTATTTTTTGTGGTCAGTAAAGCTTATCTCTCTAACTGCATGACAAAAAGACCAGGATACTCATCAAAAAACAAATGGCACGGGCAACTGTCAATGAAACTGCACAAAATTGAAGATTAAAAGAGAGAACAACAACCAGCACCAGTTTAAAAGAAAACAAATAGGAAATGCTAGAAATGAGGAAAAGAAAGAAAGTACCATCTACGAAAAGATAACAGGAAAACAATCTTTTTCCTTAACTCTATAACATAGAGAAATAGGAAAACAAATGGAGAACATGAGCGCTAGATAAAGGATGGTATCCATGCTATAAAAAAATCACATGCAGAAAGAACCTTCCTTCAATGCAAAACAGTTTTTCTTGCAGTGAAAAAAAGAGCATTTGTGCCTCATCTTTCTTAGATAACTAATTTATGCAACAGGCTGAATTGAATTTCTTACCAGAAAAAGCTTTATAGAGAAGACTGAATGCTTTCTCCACAGATGCTTTACAAAGGCAACAAAAGGCAAAAAAAGATAAAGAGGGGAAAAATATTAAAGCACATACTCATTTCTCAAATATTTGAATTAAGTGCCACATAGATAATCAAAGAGGACCTTTAAGATGAACTACAGAAGTACTTTTTAGTTAGGGAATGGAAAATGGAACGAAATCAGAAGAATAAGCAGTAAGAAAAGACTTCAAAATTCAGAAATGGAGAGAACAAGGTGCCGAGGAAGAGGATAAACTAAGTAAAAGTAGTTCACGACTAACCAGATTAGTTTGAGACAAGCAAGATCACGCAAGGTAAAATACCAAATGATACTGTGCCATGCAGACATAAGAGGTCATGGTGAAGAACAAATTCCACATTGGATAACATTTATATTTACAGCTCATTAGGCAACCTTCAGAAAAGACGATAAGAGGAATCCTCAACAACAAACAGATAGCATTGCAGAATAATGGTGATGTTTAAGATCAAGATCATGAGAATCCATCCTGAAAGAGAGGAACTCGATGTGGTGAATCACAGAAAAACAAAAAGAAAAACATGAAGGGAGAAGACCTTTAAGACGTTCTCAGCAAAGAGTAACCAATCATCTGATACTAATTGGTATCTCATGGTTTTCCGAATATATACCAAAAAATAAAAATGTTTACCTAAGCTGTACAATAGTATATTTCCACCGTTTATAAAGACATCAAGCGCATGGTATAGGAAAATTATCATTGAGTTCTAATATATAGATACTATACCTGAAACTCAATAGGCATTATGGTTCTTCCTGTATTTGACACTTCATCACACTGCCCAATGAAATAATAATGAATAAGGTACCGAAGGCCAGAGTGCACAGGATAAATCATATAAGGAAGAGATTATCATCACATCGCCACACACCAGACTAGATAGCATCTTCAGCAACAATGGTTGTAGCTCCACATAAACCTTTTAAGTTACTTTCGAACTCTCTAATGTTAGTTATCCAACTAAAACACAAGTTATCACAATGGCTATAGGACATAAAATTTTGGAAAAGAGCTCTAAAAGTTTGAGCAACAACAACACAGCAACTACGCCTCAATCCCAAGCAAGTTGAGAAGCTATAAAAGTTTGAACAGGTCAACAAAATAAAACACCTGCAGAAGTTAATACACTACAGTAGGAACTTATTATCTGTAACATACACGGAGCAAAGTGCAAATCACAGAAAAGAAGAAGTGTGAAGCGTGTAAAACCAGCAAGGCCAGTATGAAAAGTTGGAGCATAAATGGGATATGCATTAAGCAAAAGAAATGAAAAAGGATTCTTCAAGCAACAAGTAATAATTCAAAATCACAATAACAACACTCCCATGTGCACATTCTCTTCAGTCTCTATCAGAGTAACAAAGTTCCTAGTTGCCATATACGACAATGCTATTAAATCAAATTTGAAAGTAACGAACAGAAAACAATGATAAGAAAGCGCTACTACATAAACCTCTAAAACCAACTTATGAAATAAACTCTATAAGCCACTAACCTGAATATAAGGGAAGTATATGTCCTTCAGTTTGTATTGTAATTGCTGTACGCTTTTGTTTCTCATCTTTGGATGAAAAAGTTCAACCTGTCAATAACGTAAGCAACAATGGTGTTCAAAAGCTGATCATATACTTTCACCAACAATTACATACCATGTTTGAGATTATTTCATAGAACCTTTTATTGCCACAATTAAATGGAAATCATTGATGTTCAGTGTGTTAAAATATTCCAAAAAAACTAAGCATTTAAAGCATCAAATGCTATGAGCAACCTAAATCCAAACCCTAAACCATTAAAGACATTTGTTATTCGTAAAAATAATTTGGGAAACACCACAATAATAAGCCATTTCAAAACAATTTAATAAATGGGATTATTTTTCAGAGACATAGAAAAAGGTATCAGTCCATGGAGGATACAACCAACCATAACACTATGAAGAACCACAAAGATTGCACCGAAAGGATCAATCAGGATATCACTCATATCATGCTAAAACATTAAGGGTGGGAAATGAACTGAAAATTGACTTTGTAGGAAGTCAATGCAAAATTCTATTCCGAAGGAAGATGATACTAAAGAACTGTAATAATCAAAAGGTCAGCAAGAGTCCGGAAGAATATTTTACTTTAGTGAAGCTACCATCAGTTGATTCTTGAATCTCATCTTCCAAGGGGTCTCTAACACTTCCATCGGTCTAAATGAAAGGAAAAAGATATAAACTTGGGAGGATAAGATAAAGAGAGAAAACTGCATACAAAGATGAGAGGCAAAATGATAAGATGGCAATATTAAACAATTATAAGCACCCTCCAAGTTTGTTGAGAAGAAGAACAGCTGAGCAGAGATTCTCTCTCAAGATGTAACACAAATACTTTCTTAGAATCCTTTGTCTTTGAAGAAACTGAGGCTCGTCTAAAAAAATGAAGCAAGATGAAAAATAAGTCCTTTATTTTGTCCAAAATGAAGCCATAATAAACTTTGGCAAGACATACCTTCCCAAATGCATAGATGCAATAGGTCCTCCATAACCAAACATACCAAAGAAAGGCTGTAAAGTAATCACCATGTCAGATAACCTATAAACAAAAGTCAGCCAAGAGGATGGAGACACTACTAGATATAGAAACAGAATGTAGTTGGATTCCTTGCTTGCTAGTTGAATGAATTAAAGATCAAATTACATAAGGTAAAAGTAGCCCAAGCTTTTATTAAGAGATAAGGAGCATTTGAAGAAAAGGGAATAAAAAAGGAAGATAATAAGTTATTTAAGTACAAGTTGGTAAGATTTCAACGATATATCTAGAGAAATAATTATATTTTCCCTTTTAATACTGGTAATGCTCTTGTTGCTTGGTTTTTTCCGTACAAAATAGTATAAAAATAGGTCTTTCCTATTATCGATAGCTGACTATGAATTTCAGCTTCTGCCATAATGGATTATCAACTATCAACAAAATTATGCAAAGACTAGTGTGTACCATGGGGCTAAACCTTAAAATCGACAGGTACATAAATGTCAAAAGAATAATTCACAACTGTTCCAAATATAGAGCCTCACAAGGAAAAGAACTGCAAAGTAAACATATATCAAGTTGAGGTGGGATAAAGGTATGTCTTGATATCTCGTTATCAGATGACTCTGAATCACAACAAGAACTTCACGTAGAGGCTGCTCTTCATTGGAATAAGTACAAACTCAAGGCAGCAATTGTCATTACGTGATCTTTTGCCAAAACGGATGCAAAAAGAATTTTTATGCCCATCTCACTGATCACGGGAAAGCAAGTCTCGGAAAGCCAATAACTTGAAGACACTGTGAAATGGTAGAAATGAATATTGCACTGATGATTCAAGATTTTTCAGAATCCAGTTCAAAATTGAGATTATCTTGTGTTACTGAGTTCATTTATGTTCAAAACATTTAAGAGACAACATACAGGATACTTCACAGAGCCGAGTTGCAGGGAAATGAAAAGACCAAAATCAGGCACGAGTTCATTACAATGAGTAACTTCCGGTCTCTAATTCTGTGTATTGGAAATTCATTTCCAATAGAAGTCTTTTGGATATAATTAAGCAAACTGTCTATTAGAGTTAAAAAATAACCATTAAGTAGGGAGGCTTTCCTCCTATGCCTCTGTATCTCGATGATCTATGCAGAGAAGCTCCCATCTTTCCCCTGAAAACATACATCACATAACAAAAAAAAAAAAAATAATAACAACAAAAGTGCATTAAATAACAGTAAAGATGAAAGGACTGATGACGTAATTCAAGAAATCAGTATTAAGTTTCTAAACTGGCTTTGAGATAGAAATCACAAAAGAATTGAATGAAGATAGTTGCAGTTATGTACAAATTATTAAAATACATGCAGCTTTCTCACTGTATCAACTCTTCAGTTCTATTTATCTGACTTGCAGTCTAGACAAACTATGGGCACTGTATGGATTACAAAAGCGTTTCTCTTTGTTTTGATCTCTCATCGCAATGCATCAAGAAGGCATCAAGAAGTGTATGAGTTTCTTTGTGACATCCTTTATTTAAAAGAAGACATTAAGTCGTTGTTCCCATATCTGCTTTCCCTCAATTAAAAGATAAATTCTTTCAAAACCAAATGATAGTCATTGTAACAAATAGACCTAGCATAAACCTTTTTTGGGTAAGTGCAAATAGACCTAACATAAATTCAAATAGCAGATACAAAAACAGACCTCTAATTTTTTCTGGAAGTTATTTTAGAAAGAACAAGACACGGAAGAAAAATAATATATCTATATGTGAGAGATCTTGATGCATCAAAAGGAATGGTCTAGAACAGTCAAAAGAAAAGAGAACTTGAGGCCTTTCTGAGGAAAAGTTGTTCATCCATATAACTTAAAAACTTGAACCATCTAAGACACCAACTTCCATCTTTAAGGACTGATTCTAGTGTCTTGGTGCCAACCTCAAGAAAAACCACTTTATGCAACACATAAGAAAGTATTTTATTAATTTAGAACTCAAAGTTAACTTACAGCCATAGTGCACGTCATTCTGATAACTCACAAGATCCCAGTTAAATCAGTGAAAGAACAACTTACCACTTCACTATAGAATTTTCAGCACTTCCATCCATACCAGGGCCTGTGTCAAATATTGTGATCCTCTTCTCAGTTAACTCTAGACTGCAAAATAAGGGAATCGGTGAATGGTTTCAGGGAGTATGAGATACGAACTATTTAATCAAGATAATGAAACATCTTGAACAGAGCTATTGACCAATACAATGAAACAGCCGTAGGCGCCATTTAACTTAATAGATTTACATAAGTTAAGTGAAAGCCAGTGAAAAGAAAAAGTAGGAGCTAACAGGAAATAAGATGATATCCAATCTTAGTAAGATATGTTCATGATTAATCAGAAGAGCAGAGCTACACATCTACTGCCAAACAGCAGGTCAAACAAATAAGTGTGAGCACATGCAGAACACGATAAGAATAAATTATAAATCCTTGGAATTCATTGTTAGGCTGCAATATCAAAAGGATCATTTAGTTAAGAAGTTAGTTGAAGCATGAACTGAAATGAATAGGAAAATTGAAACCATCCTGTATAATATCCCAAAAGAAAAAGGATAAAGTTGACAACGGCACACTTGCAAGGTTTTAAAATGAATAGAAAACTGAGTCAGAAGTTTCTTGGGGAATTACATTATCCATTTTCAGGCAAGATTCATGTGTACTGTAGTATGCATTATGCAATTTAACTGAACAGGACAAAAACAAGATTACATGTTACAGAGGAGAATTTTTCGGGATCACCAATTTAGGAAAACACTTGACAATCGTTCCCAGGATGAACAATATATTGGTATATTCTCAAGTATACATTAACATCTTTAAAAAAATCAGTCTTTAGTAAATATCACATTGTCTCCAGTCATTAAGAATTTTATAATTTAAAAATTTGAGTTGATTACATACTTTATTGAGCTATCCAGCTTCAAAATTCCATACCTTATTAGTCTCCTCTGGTTTGCACGATTAGACCATACAGCCTGCAATGAATTATCCTGATATACAGTTGACATGAAGTTAATGCTTAAAATGACCAACACAAATAGAGAAAGTTATGTGCAATATTAGGTTCTTACAATCAAATCTGCAAGTGCAGTTTCAAAGGTATATTCTTCGGGTAGTTCCTTCAACAAATCAGTATCCGGCGTAAGATCCCACATATTCTGTCAAATGCAACCATACACTCATTTCACTTATATAACGCATCTTGAATAGCAAGCAGCCAGAGACTGAAGTACCAACCTCATATTTATCTGCTTCAGTTGAACCATCCTGTATGGAAAATAGAAATAACAAAAGAGTAAGTTCTATGCGCTAACAGCGTAAGAATATTTACATAATTAGGTTTTGCATTAGGTAATTCCAGGTATAAGAAATTAAACTCTCAGTGCATAAGGACCCATTTGTCGTGTCTGTTTCAAATTCTCAAATAAGTTGGTATTTATCATTTGTCGTGTCTGTTTGCTTATCAAATTGGCCAACTTCAAACTTCAAATATGGAATTTGAAGTTTGAAACATTGGTTTTACTTTTAGGTTTCCAAAGTTTTTTTCACTCAGAACCTTCAACTATAAAATGTCCAAATACAACTTCAACTTCCAAATTTTTTTTTCAACTTAACTTCAAATACTACTTTTTAAAAATATAAATAAATAAAAAATCAACCAATAACAAAAACAAATGGGACCAAAATAAACAAGAAATTTGAAATAATGAAAGCCAAAATAAAAACAGACATACACAAAGCCTCAACATATGAGACTTGTAATTAGACTTAAGATTCCTGAAATCCAACGTCTTTGTTATCCTGTTCTCAAAAGCATCTACAAAATGCAAATCCTCGCTCGTCCAATAAATGTCTTTTGGACTTCAGGCCGAACTCCGTTCTTCCCCCAACATTTATGCATTCTCGCTTCACTACAATAATGAAGTCCTCAACCGGCATTTCAGTGGGCGGTTCACGTACTTGCAACTCCAAAGTTATCCCATTTGGCAACAGAACCCGAAAATAATAAACTTTTTCTTCAATACCAACTTCCTCATCTGAATCAGTTTGGATTCTTAGAGCCCTAGTTGGTTTCTTCCTTGGCTTTTCGGCTGAAAAATTATCACTCTGCCTTTTGCTCGACCTACCACAAGTCAAAAACAAATGGTAGTTACATAAATAATCGATGCAGCCTAGGTTTAAAGCAAAAACAATATGCTAAACACTCGAAACATAAAAGGATATACTAATACAAATCAGGACACACACACACAAATGATATACTAATACAAATCAGGAAACACACACACAAAAAAAAAAAAAAACACGCAAACAAGACACATATACGCTATATAAAGAAAATGAAAGGAACAAACACGCGACAAGACATGAAGAAAACAGATTTTATACCAAATAAAGTAAAAAAGAAGAGATTTTAATTTGACTGATCCTTGACTTGAGTCAATCGATGTTTACTCTTTATAGTAATAGTACTATACACGTATGCATGGAAGAATAATAGAATGAACAATTTTTAAATTTTGTGTGTATACATATGTGAAAGAAAACGTGATTAAGTGACTTACGTTATGTTTTCTTGCATCTTCAAATGGTGATTTGCAGAAAATGGATTTGCAAGGGTTTCAGAAAGAAGAAATACTAGCAGAGAAGGGTTTGGGAGAAAATGATGAGAAAGAATTGGAAAAGACTGCGGGGTAGTAAATAGGGAGTAGTACTAGCATGCAGCAGAGGCCTGGACGCTATACAATGGCCAGCTTGCGCAGTACGCACCCTTTCTCTCTATCTGTTACCCTGTAGAGTGTTTTGTTGTCTTCTTCTGGAGTTACTATTAGGCGCAAGTTAACATTTATATTCTTGAAATAGAGACAGAGAATATGGGCCAAGCTATATTGCGCCCGATGTACCGCAAATAGTCTGAGGTCACGTTTCTTGTACCTTTTGAAATACCTGGCGTTAAAAGTGTGACAGGAACTTAAACGGACAAAAGGAAGTGGGTCCGGTTAGCTGACCAGTCAAATGTGATGATTGCTCACTTTGGTTTGGATCGACTTTTCCTAAAAAAAAAAAAAAATATTACTAACATATGAAAGATGTGTGACTCAATGATTTTCTTATTGCTACCCTACTAGTACGGACCCATTTTGGAGATAACCCTCCTAGCTAAGGAAAGAAATCTTTCTGGTGGTCAATGAACGCTCAAAATTATACTTTTTCTTTTCCACGTAAACTTATTTTTTTTTTATTTCGTTCCTTTTCTAAATTTAAAAATAATTTAACTTAAATTTTTAATTCTTCTACCCTTAATGAGAAGCTTTCATAATCACACAAGTACTCTGAACCCCTTTTTGACTTGTTTAGTATCACAAATTCTAAAAGTCTTCATTTTTTCATAAACTCCGTGTCCAATCAAACAGATTTACATAAATTGAAACATAGGGAGTACTATAGTATACTCCCTCCGTTTTCATTTTGTTTCTTACATTTCGCTTTTCGAGAGTTAATTTGACTAATCTTTGAAGCTGACTTAAAATTAAACTAATTAAGTCGGTATTTTATTAGTTCGGTTTTTGTCGGGATTTTTCATTTATTTATCGGGTTTTTTCATTATATATGAGATATACACTACCAAACATATATTCCTGAGACTATATTTTCAACGTAACACTATCAAACCAATTGTTATTTGAGAAATCTATCATTTACCAAGATATATTTATGATAATTGAATCAAATAGTGATGGATAATTTAAGCTCTCAATCAAAAATCGGTTATTTTTAACATAAAATAAATTCTTGTACTTAACAAAAGAAAACTACCAAACAAACTAGAATTTGAAGGCAAAAAATTATATTATTAGGATAGCAAAAAACTAGAATAAAAATACAAGCGACTAATATGTACCATAAAATCTTAGAAACTTTATATAAAAATATACATTTATATGGGTGTAATAATAAATTTAAACAGTTACTTCTATAGTCGGTTTGTTTCGGTTTTTTTGGATTATTTTTTAGTTAAAACCAAAACCAAACCAAATTTGATCTGTTTTTAAAACTCAAAACCAAAACCAAACAAAACCTAAAAAGTATCGGTGTTTTCATCGGTTTGGTTCGATTTTTCGGGTTTTTTTAACACCCTTCCTCACACTCTGTTTCCCTAGCATTTTTATAGCCTGGTTGGCCAAGCTTTTTTTGGGTGAAAAGTAATTTTTTGGGCAAAAAATTGAGGTGTTTGACCAAACTTTTAGAGCCTATTTGGCCAAGCTTCTAAGAGGCCAAAAGTATTTTTTTTCCTCGAAAAAGTACTTTTAAAAAAATTGAAGTTGTTTGGCCAAGACAGAGAAGTACTTTTGGCCAGCAACAGAAGCAATTTTTCTGCTTTTGGGAAGAAGCAGAAAATTCTAACTTATTCCAAGAAGCAGAAGCAGAATCAGAAAATTAATTTATTTAAGACAAAACTATCCTCATTATAAATTTATATTTGCCAAATTATTTTTTATTGAATTGAATTTTTTTTTCTAGTTTTTGCCATTCTTTTAAATTTAAAGATATCATATACATGAATCATATTGTAACTTTCCAAATTTTGTATTGACTTTTTCTATTTTTTGATTTTTTCTTTGTGTAATATCTCGTAACTTTCCAAATTATCTTCGTATTTTCCCACACTAAAGCAAAATATCTACCTCCCTTTTTGGATTATCAATTCTCTTCTTACAAATCATTATTTATAATTTCTTCTCTTATATTCTATTAATTCCCCGATCTTTAAAAGTGTTATGAAATCTATTTTGTGAAAATTACCTACAAATAGGTAATGAATTTATAATTGCATCGCATAATCTATATATTATTAAAAGAAGAAGAAAAAGTCTCCACACTAAGTCAAATGGCAGCCTCACAATAGGCTACTTGGCAATTCATGACAAAGTTAGTTAGGTTAGGTAATAAGTAATTTTATTTTAATTTAAATCAAAAAAGTTTAAGTTATGCAATATGTGTTGTTAATAATTAGTTACACTTTTTAAATTTGAATTTAAACATACTTAACGATTATTTTTTTACGAAAATAATAATTTTTTTATTTAAAATTATTTCTATTTTACGCTCACTACCATATTTCAAGTTTGACACTCATAATTATCTTGTTACATCTACCATAGTTATACAAAATTTTATCCAACAAAATTCTTCTACCAATAAGGAATTCAACTATTATGCTAATAAAGACATTATTGTAGATATTGAGGGAGGAGATGCGTCTTATGGTATTCCTTTAGAAATGCAAGACAAGTCTTTTACTAATATAGAGGCGTTGTGTGATAGAATTAAAGATGAAATTATCGAGAACTGTTGTCATGTGTGAGTGACTTTGCTTATTATTTCATGGTTGATTATCAATGCATAGTAATTTTTGGAATAGACTTTTAATTCATACTGAATGATATTTTGATTATTCAAATCGTCGTGTAAACAATAAGTAATTATATTAGATAACATTATATGCTTTAGTATAATTATATATGTTATATTGATTTAAATCTTTAATATGTATGTTTACTTTATATTTTATATTTTAATAAGATAAAATAAAATATAAAATAATAAAGTATTTTATGATGAACATTTAAGTTTATTTTTCTCTCTAAAATAATTATAAGACCTTGATACTATCCTTTTTGGTAATTTGGCACTCAAAAGTACTTTTTAGAAAGATCGGCCAAACACAATTTGTTTACCAAATGTTACAAAAAGTACTTCTAAACGAATTGGCCAAACACAAATTATTATTTTTTTCAAAAGTACTTTTGAATAAAGCACTTCTCGAAAAAAGTATTTTTCAAAATAAGCAGTTTTTGGCATCTTGGCCAAACGCTCTTAGAAGCAAAAAAAATATTTCTGAAAAGAAGCAGAAGCAGTTTTTGAAAAGTAAAGAAAAATAGCTTCTCTCCATAAGCAATTTTCTGAGAAGTATGAGTGATTCAAAAAAATCATTCCTATATTTTCGTATTTTTGCACTATTAAAGGTTAAAAAACTAGTCAGTTATCCTAGATTTAGTTTCAAAGGTTCAAAATTACTGAAATATAATGTGAATCCAAAAACCAAGTATCTTTCATGGATTTATCCTAGATTTTGTACTAGTAAAAGTACAAAAAGCAATAATTTATCCTAGAGTTTGAATTTTGCATAAGTAAAGGTTCAGACTTATTAAAGTACAATGTGAATTCAAAAATGAGGAATCGCCCATGGAATTTATATTAGTAAATGATCAAAAATCAGGAATAAAAGTTCAAGTAATTATGAATCGTTCATGGGTTTGAAAATTCAGCAAATCTTTGAATTCCAACATACTTTATTGGGGTTCACTTATCAAAACTTTAAAATTCAGTATCGATTATTGGAGTTGTGTTCCGTGTTTTAATTGGGGAAAAACGTCAATTTAATCATGTTAGTGAGTACTTTGCCGTTACAACGTAAAAGGTGGTTAAGCCCTAATAACAGGGCTAAAAAGTGGTCGCGCTAACTAATTAGGTTTAATTTTTTCTACTCCTTGAAGACTCGTATACCTTTACAAAATTTAGGAACAGACACGAGGCGACAACTCATAATAGAAATTGGTAAATTTTCTGCCTTACATTACATTTGACAAAGATAACCTAAAAAAGTGTCATTGCATAGTTAATTCTCTAAAACCCCTACTTTTCTCCCCATGTAGCCCCTCTCTATTTTTTTGGAACCATCACCACAACCACCTTAATGGGCGTTTGGACATAAGAATTGTAATATTTTGGAAAAAAGTGAAAAAAATTTCAAGTGAAAATGATATTTAAAAATTAGAGTTGTGTTTGAACATGAATATAATTTTGGGTCGTTTTTGAAATTTTGTGAATGATCTGAGTGAAAATTTTGAAAAATAAATTTTTTGAATTTTTTAAATTTTCGAAAAATTTCCAAGTTCATCTTTAAGTAAAATTTAAAAATTTATGGCCAAGCACCGATTTCAGAAAAAAGTGTTATATTTTTGAAAAAAATGAAAATTTTCTTATGTCCAAACTGTAAGGGGTTGTCGTGATTTTCTTACCATATTTATTTTTTCTATTTCTAGAAAAAAAGGACAACATATTACAATAATTGGGTTTTCCTTTTTGTAGAAGGAAATTATAATTCTTCCATATTTGGCTAGTCATTTTGTATTGGTAAAAAAAAAGCTTCACACGTATAATAAATCTTGATGACTCAGTAGTCTACGTGGAGCAATGATGACACGACAATTGGACGGGACTCTAAGAATAGGTACAACGCAAAGAGGCACGGCAAATCACACCCATGGGTTAATTAGCTACGGAAGTCTCAACCTGATTGAGAAGATGAAGAGACACGGTCAAAAGTGTATTTGGACAGAATAAAGGGCAGATTCAGAGATCTTCAAATTAGAGATCCATACCTTACACAACATTCACTCAACAATTACAGTTGATTCATTGTAACGTTACATTAGAGTCATTATTAGTCATTAATGCTCAATCACCAAAAAAGGTAGACGTTATGTTAGGAAATTCCCTATATAAAGGAGAAAAGTATAACATGTAAAGGAGGAGGAAAAAATATTCGAACTACTATTGCAATATACTTACTTTTTGTGCATCTTACTGCTTTTCATTTATAAGTTTGCCTACAATTATAATCTTATTCTTTGGTTATCTGAAACCCGTGTTCTTCTTAAAATAGCTTTAAGCAAAGAATCCAATTCTTTGGTTAAACAAATTGGTTCCGTTGCCGGGAATCTGATAATCTTTGTTTGCTTTTCAAGCGATATCTTTTGAACTATGTCGAAATCCAACGACAACAACCAGCAAAGGAATGGAACCCCAGTTCCATTGCCTTCGGGAACCCCACGTGGTTCAAGGGAACAATCCCCAGAAAGATCCAATGACAATAATGATAATAATGATCAAACGGTGGGACAAAATCGGGTAAAGCAAATGATTGCAGAGTATGTGAGCCAGGCTTTGCAAGAATTTGCGAGGGGATTACCGACATCGTTACCTGCACCACTGACACCCCCCCCCGATAATACCATCACCATGGAAAATCCTCAATTTGGGTTGGTAAACTCAGGAAGGGGAGATACTCCTAATGAATCTCTCGAAGCGAGATCAGGTATATCTAAAAACTCTGAATTACAGACTTTATTACTAACTTTGCAGAAACAGGTGAAGGAACAAAACGATCGAATCGAACAAATTCCTGGAGTACCACCTGTTATCAAAGGCATCGACGTTGATAGATATTCTCAACAACCTTGTAAACCAAGCGCAACACCCGTACCCATTCCAAAGAAGTTTAAAATGCCTGATGTACCTAAGTATGACGGGACAACCGACCCACGCGACCATGTGACTGCTTTTACCATCGGAGCGAAGGGCAACGACTTAACAAAACAAGAAATTGAGTCGGTCCTAGTTAAAAAATTTGGAGAAACACTTACCAAAAGGGCGCTAACCTAGTATTCTCTTCTCCCTGAAAACTCTATTGATTCTTTTGTTGAGCTTGCAGATTCTTTCATAAAGGCACACTCCAGTGCGCAAAAAGTCGAGAAAAGGATGAGGAAATCTTTAAAATAAAACAAGGAGACACAGAACTACTTCGTGAATTTGTAGACAGGTCTCAACGAGAAAGAATGCAACTACCAAGGGTGCCTGATAATTGGGCAGCTATGGCATTCACAAGTAATCTAAATGATAAAAGCTCAGAAGCCACGAGAAGACTCAAGGAAAGCTTGAGATAATTCCCAGCTACAACGTGGAACAATGTTTATAACATGCATAGTACTAAACTTCGAATAGAAGAAGATACCATTGCTCGTCCGAAATAGGAAGATTATACCAGATCCAGACGTTCAGAATCAGACAGAAGACCAGGTAAAAACAGGTATGATCCTTACTTGGGACCATCGGGACGTGAAACTCGTCCCAGGTTCAAAAACACCAGGTCAGATTTATGGACCACCAAGAAGAGATGCAGGCTCGTCCTCATCTAGATCCAGAAGGGATCAATATCAATGACCTAGAGGTAATGCTTGAATTGGGGATCACACCTTTAATGTAAGTACTTCCGAACTAATTTCAGCGTTACGAAATTTGGGTGATAAGGTTCGATGGCCCAAAGAGATGAGGTCGAACCCGAATAAGAGGAACCCAGATCTCTGGTGTGAATTCCATAATGATCATGGAACACAGAACTGCAGATTGCATATTTTTGCAAGGTGAGGTAGAACAATTATTGAAACAAGGCTATTTGACAGAATTGTTCAGTGAAAAAGGTAAACAGGCATACATGAAGAACAGGCAGGAGCCCCCAAACCTCCATCTCCAAAACGAACCATCAACGTGATACACGGAGGTGAAGAAGTAAACGGAGTGGTCTGCAAAATGACCATGAAGTGTGAAAATCTGGAAGCAGATGATATAACCTTCGATGATGCAAATATTGGCGGATTAATGCTTCCTCACAACGATGCTCTGGTAATATCTTTACTTATTCATGACATTAATGTAAAAAGAGTGTTGATTGATCCAGGTAGTTCAGGGTTTAATAACTCTACGGTTATAACAAAAGGAGAAATTGAACTTAGAACTTATGCTGAGGGAGTGATCAAAAGTACCAGGTTCCAAGTCGTCGATACTGACATGGATTATAACGTAATCGTGAGAAGGCCATGGATCCACGACATGAAAGCAATACCCCTCACATTGCATCAGGTATTAAATTCCCCTCTGAATGAGGAATTCAGCAAATTAGAGGCGATCAGCAAACTGCGAGAAATATAAATTCCGTGGTACACTACAACAAAAAAGTAGAGGTGAAAAAATCAAGGGATAAGGGAGTCTCCCAAGCAGGTGACACCGCCCAAACAAGAATGGAAGAAATTACTACCCAAATAGGGACGGAAGGTATTACTGCTGAAACAGGTACGGAGAAAAATACTTACGAGAAAGTGAATCAAGTCACCACGACAGAGGCACTGGACCACACTGGTATAGATTACAGACCGGGCGTCATTCATGAACCGGAGGAAAACAAGCACATCAAAACAACTACGGAAGAGCTCGAAGTTGTTCCATTGTCTGAACGAAAGCCTGAACAGAAAGTGTACATAGGCACGAGGCTGAGTCGCGGTCGGAGAGGTAAGTTAATTGATTATTTAAAGGCTAACGCATATTGCTTTACGTGGTCCCATTCAGATATGACAGGTATCCCACTAGAGGTGATGACTCATAAGCTAAATGAAGATCCATCATTCATACCTGTTAAACAGAAGAAAAGAAAGCAAGGACCATTCAAGAACCAAGTGATTGACGAAGAGGTACGAAAACTCTTAAAGATTGGTTCAATACGAGAGGTAACTGTATTGGCAAAAAATAGACTCGCCATGTGGGTCTATTAAATGGTAGCACGTGTCAGCAAAGCTTGGAGAAAAGTGAAGAATGACATGTAAAACACCCCCGGGACCGAACATACCGAGCCTGTTAGCCTCGGAACTGATGATCATAAGATAGCCCGGATCAGGTGCGGGAGAATATCTCATAATTACAAATGAGGAAGGAATCAATTAATCCCGAATTATATGAGATTTATCATCATTACTCCATCAATTACAAATCAATTTGTAACGTGCAATAAATGATTGTAACGGTCAGAACAAGGCAATCAATTTCAAGATTGACTCAACAGGCACGAGATTGACTCCGCAAGCACGAGATTGACTCAGCAAGCACGAGATTGACTCAACATGTATGGGAGTAACTCATCAGCCACGAGATTGATTCATCAGTTATGGAATTAACTTATCAGTTACGAAATTAACTCATCAATTATGAAATTCCAGCATTTACACAGCTATTACAAGTCTTCCAAAAGTAATGGATGGGTTGAGTAAATGATCATAATGGACCCATTATTCAAGGAGAATGGTTACATAGAATTATCCCTATAAATAGACATAGTTTTATCACAATCAGGGGATCTAACTTTCTTCTCTATAATTCCGTACATTGTAATTCATATCATCTTGCTCCCAAGCTAGCCATAGTTTGGCCTTTTAAGCTCTGTTCGGCTCAACATCCTGTCAAGGATTATTCAATAAGAATTATTTTTTCTCTGCTTTATTTTTATTACATTGTCTGTCATTGAATTTATTTTGCATTTCTCTATCACTTTGCATTAACAAAAATTATATCTTTCGGATTGAATCGGTTGTTTGTGGCCCGTCACATAAAATTATTGCTTTGACCTTGAAAATTATTTTTTGGGTTAAACAGTTTGGTTCCGTTACCGGGAACTCAAGCAAATTTGCTATTCAACCAAAGACACTAACAATTTTTGTTGACATTTGCTTGCTTTCAGTTTAAACCTTCATCATGACCGAAATTTTCCAATCAACACAGTTGAGGACAACCAAGCTTGAGATGGTTTTACCATGAGAAAGAAAAAGGCAATAATAGCCATGATACTGATATATAAGCAACAAGCAGATAAAAATAGAGAATGTACATCGGCATATTGGCACCACAACTATTAGTACCGAAACATATTAAAGAATCTACGCCAAACAGTACCGAGACATAAAGTTCAGGTACATCAGGTAATTTTAATTTGCACAATTTAGTTCTAACTTGACAAAACAGATCAAGGAACAAGACAAGCGGATAAAACACCTCCGGGAATTCCCGACTATCCCACGAGAATGATATGCAACACCGAGCTTTAAATGGAGAAAGGCACGAATGTTCAAATGAAAGTCAAAAATAGGTCCGAGCAAAGAGATACGATATTTTCTTCACGGGATGAAAAAGATACGAACCTTCTCGAACAAGTAAGGAATCACCTTGCAAAATTGAAAATTTCCACAGGAGAAGAATGAAGGTTAGGAAAAGCAGGGGTAAAACACCCACGAGATTGTTTACAATGATACCGCACCTGACAACTGGAAAAGAAAAGATAGGTACGGGATGGATAATTGAAGACTACGAGGAAGAAGGTTCATTAATAGCCATGGACAATTATACAAATAATTTCGGATACAATCATTGAACCGAAAGAATCAAAAGCCACGAGGTCAAATGCTGAAGAACTAGAAACTATCATTGGCTTCCCAAATAGGAAGGTTTATGCTGGTCGAGACTCGACACCGAGTTTAAAGGCAAGTTGATTAAACTTTTACGTGTTAATGCAAATTGCTTTGGTTGCCACCATTGTAACCATAACAGGTGTACCACCGAAGATAATGGTTTATATGCTCAATATTGACCCGCGGTATAATCCGGTCAAGAAAAAGAAGAAACCAGAGCCAAATAATAAAAGATAAAGTTATGGAACCTTGGAGGTGGGTTTAGTCCGAAAAGTCGAATCATTCGGATTCGTTGCTAACCCATCATCACTTTCAAAATTTCGAGGAGAAAGATGATTGCTAGTATATCACATTGTCTCGAATGTCTCGGTAAATGCAATCTTAATTCAAGCAGAGAAAGACTTGAATTAGCTGGGGACTCAGAGCAAAAGTATTGATTTGACGATTGATCAAATCCAAGAAAACTATGCAACCCAAGAAAATCAAGTCGGATGTGCTAGTCTCGGATCTACTGCTAATATCACTGACTCCAGAAGAAACTCCGGAATCTTATTGAGAAATATCATTTTCGGATCAAACAATATCAGGATCAAGTCATCCCTTATATGGGTGATCCCTGATTTATCATCAATTAGAATGAAAATGAGGTAAGCCCGACTAATTTAATTTTTGCAAAATAACTTCATTGATTACTTGCAGAATGGGACTTTACCCACAGACAAGTACGCTCTCGACATCACTGAGTGTGTCTCATCCGGTACTGCCATATTGGAGGAGAATCATATTTGAGAATATTCAAGGCTCCAAAAGCTAAAATGCCACATGTACCAAATAAACAAAATATATGATGTGAGAAATCTACAAAGAAAGCCGTGAAAATTACTCCGGTAATAAGGCAAGATATCGCATGGTCCTCGAAAACATTTTGGAACCTCCGTAGTTCCCGGACAAAGTAAAAAATAAAGAAAGAGCTCCCGTACCGTCTCTATGATGTAACTGAACCATTTGAAAGTCCATCAACAATGGAACTGGCTATCCTATCCGAGATTATTAAACTGGGGACTGTCAAATTGTGATTCTAGTGTTTTAGTTCTCATACCTCAAAACTCAAACACTAGGGAGATCACTTATACTTGAAGATTAGTCAATCTGACTTGACATTTCAAGAAGTGATTCAAACAATTTATTGCTTTGGGAGATAAATTTCTAAGAGTATTCCGACATTATTTACCTCAATCTCAACTCAGTCAGTTGTATTGCTCATATCAAGCATAAAACACTTCAAACAGTGTTGAATGAGATCTTCAAAAATGCATATACTACTCTTACACAAAAAGGATCAAGAACTCCATGTCGAGTCAAGAATCCCACGATAACAAACGAGACTTTTATGTTCAAGTCAACATAAATGTATGCAACTATGCCATCAGAATAAAGTTCACTTTGAACAAACATATGGCTTATATTCGGTCCAACAACGACCATTCAATTTAAAAAGCCTTTCTTAAGGGCTAATTATATTATGATTCAGATCGATTATCCCGAACATCTCAAATATTATTTCGGACACGTGTCCCTCTCTACTTGGAAGTATGTTCATATACTCCAATTTGGATTCAAAATCCAATCAAATTTAATATCTCTTCAAGACAAATCTACTAAGATCTATATTTATTTGGGATCAGTATTCCCTCAGACTCAATGTCTTACCGAGATCAATACTCCAGGAAATCCTACCAGGATTAATACTTCCATAGTCTAAAAGTCTACTCAGATCAATCGATCCTCTTTTACGCCTGAATGAAAAGGAGACGTCCTTTTCATATCGTTTAAATATATAAAAGGGCCTCTTTTATTAAAAATTTAGACACCCAAGGGTGAACCATTACGACATCGTACATGTATCGATGCATCCAAATATATATTTCAAGTTTGTAAGAGCACTCAAATAAATTCATAAAGTGCCATGAAAAGTTTGTACTCGGATACATTCCCTAAAGTACCAAATAATGATACTAGACCCGAAAGACACGAGGAAGTAACTGAATTCCCGGTCTAGGTCCCAACCCTTCTGATGAAATAAAACGGGTTAAGTAGTTATCGTCCAAAAAGTATAAACCTTCGAGTCCCGTATGTAATTTCCTTTTCAGGAAATGGACCACATGGATGTTTAACCAAAGAATTAGATCCTTTGACTAAAGCTAAATCTAGGATGAACACGGGTTATTGATAATCACGGAAATAGAGAAAAATGAATAATAGACAATATTGCAGAAATATAGAAAAGCGAAGTAAATTGGATTCGAGAATCAGATGCCTTTACAAGTTGTATTCCCCGCCCTTATATAGGAGATTCCTTGATATAACTGTTTAACCAAAGAATTAGAACCTTTGACTAAAGCTTATTTTTAAGATGAATACGGGTTACTGATAATCAAGATAATGGAAAAATAAATAATAGACAATATTACAGAAATAAAAGATCAAAGTTAATTGTATTTCGAGAATCAGATGCCTTTACAAGCTGTATTCCCCTCCCTTATATAGGAGATTCTTATAACGTACGATTGCTGCTATGGTTACTCATTAATGACTAATTATGACATTAATGAGGCATTATAACGATAAACAGGGGTTCAATTACATAACGTTCGAGTAATCAATTGTGGGTTCGTGAATCTGCCCGTAACTTTGTCTAGATTCATTCTGACTGTGCCTCTCTCCCGTTTTGATCAAATTGGACTTCCCATGGTTGATAAGTTTGTGGGTTTACTGAACCGTGTCTCTTTGTACCATACCTCTTCAAAGAGTTATTTCCAGCTATCGTGTTTTCCCGTGTCCACGTGACTAGCTGAGTTGTCAAAAACTGGCTTACATGTGAAACTCTTTTTTACCAATACAATAACCTACAACTCTTGCTATGGTTGCTCATTAATGACTAATTATGACATTAATGAGGTGTTACAAAGGAAAACGGTAATTGGGGTACGGTTACATAACGTTCGAGTAATCAATTGTGGGTTCATGAATCTGCCCGTAGCTTTGTCTAGATTCATTCTGAGCGTGCCTCTTCCCTGTTTTGATCAGGTTGAGTTTTCCGTGACTGATAATCTCGAGAGTTTATTGAATCGTGCCTCTTTGTTCCGTACCTCTTCAAAGAATCACATCAAGTTGTTGCGTTCTCCTGTGTCCACGTAACTGGCTGAGTTATCAAAAGCTGGCTTACGTGTAAAATTCTCTTTTACCAATACAAATAGTCCCCCCACTTACCATATATTTATCAATTAATATTTGGTACATGGATATTCATTTACGGCGGGAATATTTAGCCGCCGCTTTTCCTCGAAACATTGTATCCTTCTCTGCACCATAGGCGTCATTTGTCACTTCCATTTAATGCTCATACCATGTGTCCTTTTCGGATTGGTTATGCATTTACTCGGCACCTTTTAGGGCTTTTTGAGGCTGTGTCAGTCCCGAAGTGACATCTTCAATTATGACTTTTCATCATTATTTTTTCTTTTTTTTTCCATGTTTGACGGTTATCCTTAAGTATAAATACCTTTATTCTTTTCTTTGCTTCCACGAAACACTTTCTAAATTTGTATTTTGTAAAGAAATTTCTTCTTGCCTTTGTAAACATATCTTCTTCAAACCAACCTCATGGAGTTATAGAGAGTGAGAATTTAACGCCATCTTCTGCTCCGACTAGGAGTCGGAGGGGTGGTAGACTTAAGAGTCTAGGATCCACTCCTTCGAGAGGCTCCTCTTCTTCTCAGATAGTTCCCTCTCCTTCCGCTAGGTCTCTAGTTTCTCCGAGGTTTAGGGCTTCTCGGTCTCTGTCTAGAGGTAGAGGTGAACGCCTTCATGAACCTGGAGTTGATGAAATTGTCCCTGCTGAGTTTTTCTTTGCTAGAGATAATCAAGTTCTTGTAGACCAATATTCTTCCATTGAGAGTGTCGAAAGCTATCCAACCCTTATAACTGAGGGTCAGATTTCCCTTGTTCGTAGGGAGTGTTTTTGGAAGCCTGATTTCCCTATCTACATTCCGAATAGTAATCAAAGAATAACGTCTTACAAGACGGGGTATTCTTTTTGCTTATACGTACCCTTTCACTCTAGGGTTTAGACCTCCCATTGACCCAGTCATAATTGAATTCTGCCATTTTTTCCATATCTTCTTAGGACAAGTTGGTCCGCTTATGTGGCGAGTTGTCGCATGTCTTAGGAGTTTAGCTTCTTTAGCCTCGGTTCCTTTTTATTTCAACCATCTTATTCATCTATACTCTCCTTCATTATTTCGTGAAGGGTTTTTACTCTTACTACTAAGAGCAAAAGAGTGTTGGTAACCCCTGGAGATGATAAGGATAGGGGTTGGTACCTCCGGTATGTTGTTGTACCCACTGTTGGTTTAGTGGGTGAAGAAAATCTTCCCTTCCCTGAGAAGTGGAATCACGCATGTGAGTATGCTTTAGCTCACATCTATTTACTTTTTCTTGTTCTGACTTGAGATGTTTTACTAACACCGTATATGTTTCTTCTTCTCTCAGCAATCATGGATACTATTGAAAATGTCTCCGGTATCCGTGATTGGGTAGAAAAATTATTGTCCGTTGCTCCTTTAGAAGAGAGATATTGGAAGTACCTCGTTGGGAGGTATGGTTGGCATGTAAAGACCCACGGTAAGTGAAGCTTTTGTTCTTGCTTCTTTCCTTACTCGAGTGTCTTCTTTATTTGCCGCTTAACTTTTTCCCTTTTGATAGGGTTCTCTGCTCGTGGGGTGTCTGCTTTATCTATCCCGAAGATGTCTTTGGCTCAGTCCCAAGAAATTATTGTTGGTTCATCTTCCTCTAAGAGGAAGATTGGTGAGTCTCGTTCCGTAGAAGAAGAAGAAGAAGGTGCTTTAGTACACAGGACACGGAGAAGGCGGGTGGTTTCAGAGGATGAGTTTACACCCTTGACCTTGCCTTCCGTGTTTGTGGTTGAGACCTCTACCCTTGAAGATGTTTCACACTCCCCCATTCATAAGTCTGTGGATTGCCTGTTCCATGAAGGTTCTGACCTTGCTCCTGACGATGTCCCTTTGGCTGTTGTCTTTCTTACTTCTTTAAGAGAAGCTGTATCATCTGCTCCTTTGGCTATTACGGCTTCTACTATTGCTTTACCCGTGGCTTCTCCAGCTCCTCAGCCCTCCGTGCCTGTTGCTGTTTCATCTCTGCCTGCTTCCATGCCTTCCACTAGGGAAGTAGGGTCTTCCAGCAGAGAGATGCGGCAAGTGGTAATAGAGGTTCCAGCTGAGGGGAATATTTTCAAGAAAATGGGTGAGCCCGAAGTGTGGCTCAGGCCTTTGATAGGTCCCTCTGAGAAAGCCAAGCTAGCCAACCGCGGTGCTCTTACATGGGCCAATGAGGTCATGCATACTTTTTTGAAGGTATGATACAGGTTATCCTCTTTCATTTTCGTATATGAAATTTACCATATCTGATTGGTTTATTTCTTGTAGATTAATCTTATAGGCATGGAGCTCATGAAGAGGATCTCAAACACGAACCAAGAGACAAAAGAGTTGCAGGCTGATGCTGATAATTGGAAAGCACAGTATGATAGCCTAATGATTGACATGGATGACTTAGAAGAGGAAAAGAGTACCTTGAAGCGCCAGATGAGGCTCATGGCAGCATAACTGGCAGTAGAGAAGGCTTCTTCTAGTCAGGCTGATAAAAACAAGAGTGTTCTGGAGTCCTCGTTTGCTGAGCAGCTGTCCCACGCCTCAGAAGATATTAGAGACTTGAAAAACTTGTTGGGGTAGAAGGAGGAATACTCAGGCGAGCTCATGCAATCACTCACTCGTACTAAAGAGGACCTTTTTAAGGCTTTTGATAAAGCTCAAACTCTAGAGGAGTCGATTGTACCGTTAAGGGCCGCCCATGAAGCTGCAGAAGCAGAGAAGGATGGATTGAGAGCTGAGCTTCAAGTATGGGCAAGGGATTATGAAGATCTTGAAGAGGTGGCTGCTGTTGACGTGAGCTGGGTGTATATGAATTCACGCCTTGACACATTGACAGAAATGAGTCAAGAAGGTTTCGACCTTAGTGCTGAAATAACTAAAACTAAAGAAGTCACGGAGAAGGCTCAACAATGTCATAACCTTTCTTCACCTGATGGTGAGACTCCAGCCGCTCATGCCTCTTCATCCCTAGTTGCTCCCGCTCCTTCTGCCAGTGAAGTCAACCCCCTCCTGAAGAGGTTTAGTTGGTTCACCTCTTTTTTTTTCTTTGTCTCAATTGGTGGTTACCCCCAGTCCCATCGGGGATAAATTTGGATTTCATTAAAGTCCCCAAATGACAACTTAGGGGCACCTCAATGTATAAAAATTTTATACGGCTAAGTATAAGTTAATAATTAGTTTTTGCTTAGCCGTTTTAATATATTAATGTTAGTATGACTTTTATTGAGTTTCTGTTTCACTCTTTAAGTCTTTTTCATGCTTCATTTTTCGAGGTTTTAGTTTTACCTTTGAGTTTTGCATATAGAATGCTTTAGATTACCCGTACCTTTTTGTAATAGGCACGGTGTCATATTAATTGTGTGCCTTTTTGTAGTAGGCATAATTTATGGAAGAGGGCCCTTTATAATTGACATGAAGAAAATGTCTCAACTTCATGATAATGCAATAGAGTGATCAGAATTTTACAAATGTTTAAGAATGTTTCCAAGGAAAGTTTATTGTTTGAACTTCCGTGACATTTTACATGTGTTTGATTATCGTTTAAAACTCATGTTGCAACTATTTTTTTAAAATATTTGATATACTCTTGTATTTCGTAACTGTTTTTCATAGGTAACAGTTTTTCGATATTAATAAAAGGGAACAACTGTTTTTTACTAGTAACAATTTTTATAAAGATTGGAGTTTTTACCCGCAACTGTTTTCGTTGGAAACAATTTTCTAATAAGTACGAGGGAAACGTTTTCTTATTCGTAACTGTTTTTATTCGATAACAATTTTTTGAACAAATACAAGGATTTAGATCTTTCATCCATAACTGTTTTATTTGATAACAGTTTTTTTGAATGGGTACACTGATGATGATCTTTTACCCCTGACTGTTTTTGTTACAACAACTTTGAATAAGTATAAAGATGTACATTTCTTTCTCGTGACTAATATTTTGCCTTTCAACCTGAATATGTTCGAAGGTTTTGGTTTTTTGCATTAGGCTTTGTATTTGGATGACTCTTTTGATCTCTTCGATTCTGCTCGTATCACTTGTCTCGTTGGGTAGATGGGTCTTCAAGCTCAAGCTTTTGACTTTCTAATAGTCTTCTTTGCTTCGTCTTAGCCTTCCATACTGTATAGACCCCCAAGTGTTTGAGCTTTGAAGAATGAGATCTCGAGCACTTGATTATTCCTTCCTTGAGGTCCTTTTCCTGAAAAGGAAAAACATTCCGGACACGAAGGTGTATAGTTTTTGAGATGATGACTGCTTAACCCTTTAAAACGTCCATCAGAAAGTGTAACCCTAGACCGGGAATTGTGTTATTTCCTCGCGTCTTTGCAGGTCTAATATCATTATCTGATGACGGGTTAACTTTATGCCTATCATCTAAAAATGTTAGTAAAATTTTTAAATGTTCAAAATAAAATCGAACGTGTAATACCTGACAGTGGATATTCTTTCCTTAGAAGTAATACTTCTTTAGGTGGATGGCGTTCCAGCTTGTTGGTAGAACTCTGCCATCCATAGCTTCCAACTCATAGGCGCTGTCACGACCCAAAATCTACAAGTCGTGATGGCGTCGGGCACCACTGTCAGGCAAGCCAACCCCTTAATTAGTTGAAATAACTTTCCGATTTTTGACATTTATGAAAAACATTTCCTTTCACTTTATTACATATCAACCAAATAAGAACCTGTTAGTTAAAAACAAGGGTTTGAATACTACACCATAACAAATATAACCCAACACATCACAACCTACTCCAGAACCTGGTGTCACAAGTACATGAGCAATTTCTAAGAATTTATACAACCATCACAAAGCATGTCCGGAATACAAATTGGACATGGGAATATAAACTGAAAGTGAACACAGTGCGAGGGAGACTCCGTCAGCTGCGGATCACCTCCGGATGATGCATCTCGCCTAAGTCTCTGAATCCTCCAATCGCCATGAAAGTACCTGTGCAATAAAAATGCACAACAAGTGTAGCATGAGTACAAAAACAACGTGTACTCAGTAAGTCGCCCGCCTAACCTCAGAGAGGCAGTGACGAGAGGTCGCATTAGACACTCACTAGGGTCCAACAATATAATTTATGATATAATATGGTGAAATATAGTAGACATATAAGACAGTGAGCAACGAATACGTATCAAGTACAGAAATCCAAGCAACTACCGAGAATAAACAACAAAGTACACTTTCCTTTTTCCCAAATACATGTCAGGCCATTATCAATAAAATCGTACCAAATAGTCATGCGCACACAAGGATAAGGCAACCGGCCGGAGTCAAAGGAATATCTGACACACTTATACTGAATATTATAAAGCTTCCCCCACTCGCGAATCATACCTGTGACTCGGGTGCTGACACATTTATACCAAATTACCATAAAGCTTCCCTCGATCGCGAATCATACCTACGATTCGAGTGCTGACACTCTTATACTGAATATTATAAAGCTTCCCCTGCTCGCGAATCATACCTGCAACTCGGGTGCTAACAGATTTCCACACATTAAATCCGTATTTTATCAAGAAAATAGTTCTCTCAGGAAAGTGGTAAAATCCTTATTATAAGAAACATGAAATATAGGTTTTGAAATCATTTGTTTTTGAAACTCATTTGTCAAGTTTAATGACATTCCACGATACAACCTAGTCCAGGTACACAAATATCCATAGAGAGATAAATTCTCTTTTTAGAAGATTAACAAGATGAATTCTAGTTTTCTTTTAGATATTCAATTACTTCTTCGATTATATTAGCAGTTTAATATTACAGGCAGGATTACAGGTATAACACGTAAGGCATGCTAGTGGGTACTAGACTACCCGGACATGACATAATAAAAGCTACACACGGACTCCCATCACCTCGTGCGTACGTAGCCCCCGAAGATAATAGTATGTATTGAATTAATTCACCTAAGGGGACGATTCCCCCTCAAAAAGTTATAAAGGAGACTTACCTCGCTCCGAAATTCCAACACCGGCTTCCAAGCCCTTCCGATGACTCCCACGGACGCACAATGCTCCGAAACTACCACATAATGGCAAATCAATGAAAATTCATCCTAATACTCACAAAAAATTTGGATTATATACTTTTGTATTGGTAAAAAAGAGTTTCACACGTAAGCCAAATTTTGACAACTCAGCCAGTCACGTGGACACAGGAAAACACGACAGCTGGACGTAACTCTTTGAAGAGGTACGGTACAAAGAGGCGCGGTTCAGTAAACCCACGAACTTATCAGCAACGGGAAATTCAACTTGATCAAAACAGGAGAGAGGCATGGTCAGAATGAATCTAGACAAAGCTACGGACAGATTCAAGGACCCACAATTGATTACTCGAACGTTATGTAACTGAACCTCTATTACCGTTATCCTTTGTAACACCTCATTAATGTCATAATTAGTCATTAATGAGTAACCATAGCAGAAGTCGTACGTTATAAAAATCTCCTATATAAGGGAGGGGAATACACCTTGTAAAGACATCTGATTCTCGAATACAATCAACTTCGATCTTTTATTTCTGTAATATGGTCTATTATTCATTTTTCCCATTATCTTGATTATCAGTAACCCATATTCATCTTAAAAATAAGCTTTAGTCAAAGGGTCTAATTCTTTGGTTAAACAAATTGGTTCCGTTACCGGGAATCTGATAATCTTTGTTTACTTTCCAAGTGATATCCTTTGAATTATGTCAAACCCCAACGACAACAACCAGCAAAGAAGTGGAACCCCAGTTCCATCACCTTCAGGAACCCCACGTGGTTCGAGGGAACAATCCCCAGAAAGATCCAATAACAACCATGGTAATAATGATCAAACTGTGGAACAAGATCATGTAAAGCAAATGATTGCAGAGTATGTGAGCCAAGCTTTTCAAGAATTTGCGAGAGGATTACCAGCAGCGTTGCCTACACCGCCAACGCCACCCCCAATAATACCATCACCATGGAAAATCCTCAATCTGGGTTGGCAAACTCAGGAAGAGGAGATACTCCTAATGAATCTCTCGAAACGAGACCAGGTATCTCTAATAACTCAGAATTACAAAATTTACTGCTAACCATGCAGAAACAGATGAAAGAGCATAACGATCGCATCAAACAAATTCTTGGTGTACCACCTGTCATCAAAGGCATCGATGTTGATAGATATTCTCAACAACCGTGGAAGCCAAGTGCGGCACCTTTGCCTATACCCAAGAAGTTTAAAATGCCCGATGTTCCCAAATATGATGGAACAACTGACCCACGCGACCATGTGACTTCTTTCACTACTGGGGTAAAAGGCAACAGCTTAACGAAATAAGAGATTGAATTAGTCCTTGTCAAAAAATTTGGGGAAATACTTACCAAAGGGGCTCTAACCTGGTATTCTCTTCTCCCTGAAAATTTTATTGACTCTTTTACTGAGCTTGCAGTTTCATTTATAAAAGCACACTCTGGTGCACAAAAAGTTGAGAAGAGAATGAAAGACATATTCAAAATAAAACAAGGAGACACAGAACTACTCCGTGAGTTTGTAGATAGGTTTCAACGAGAAAGAATGCAGTTACCCAGGGTGCCTAATAATTGGGCAGCCATGACATTTGCAAGCAACTTGAATGATAAAAGCTCAGAAGCGACCAGGCGACTTAAGGAGAATGTAAGAGAATTCCCTACTACAACATGGAACGATGTATATAAAAGGTACAACACTAAACTCAGAATAGAAGAAGATATCATTTCTCGTTCGAGAGATGAAGATCATTCCAGTTCCATATGTCCTGAATCAGATAGAAGATCAGGTAAAAACAGGTACGATCCTTACTTAGGACCCTCGGGACACGATATCCGCCCAGGTTCAAAAACACTAGGTCGAACTATAGACTACAAGGAAGAGATGTAATCTCATCCTCGTCTAGATCCAGAAAAGATCAAGATGAACGGCCTAGAGGTAGTACTCAAATTGGGGATCATACCTTTAATGTAAGTACTACTGAACTTGTCTCAATATTGAAGAACATGGGAGACAAGGTTAAGTGGCCCAAAGAGATGCGGTCAAATCCAAGTAGAAGAAACCCAGATCACTGGTGTGAATTTCACAACGATCATGGGCATAAAACTGCGGATTGTAGATTTTTACAAGGTGAAGTAGAAAATTTATTGAAACAGGGCTATTTAACAGAATTATTTAGTGATAAAGATAAACAAGTATATATGAGGAACATGCAAGAGCCCCCAAAGCCTCCTTCTCCAAAATGAACCGTTAACGTAATACACGGGGGTGAAGAAGTAAACAGAGTGGGTTGTTTTCCCAGTTTGGATTTAGCTTTCCTTCACCTGCTTCTTTTGTTGATTGAAAGACTTTTTTGAGGACGAAGTCCCCAATTTTAAAGTACCTGAGATGAGCTTTACGGTTGTAATAACTCTCTATGATTTGTTTTTGAGCTGCCATTTGTATCAATGCTGCTTCTCTCCGTGGTTCGAGCAGGTCCAGGTTAGTCCTTAATTCGTCGTTGTTTTCACCTTCCATGGCTGTCAAGAACCCTATACTTGGTTTGTTAATCTCTACAGGTATTCAGGCTTCTAATCCACAAACAAGTGCGAACGGAGTTTCTCCCGTGGCTATTTTTGAAGTCGTTCTGTATGCCCATAGTACCACTGGTAACTCATCAAGCCAGTTTCCTTTGGCTTTATCCAGCCGCTTTTTTAGATTGTTGATGATGACCTTATTTGTTGACTCAGCTTGACCATTAGCCACGGGATGGTAAGGCGTTGAGGTGATCCGCTTGATTTGCCAACTTTCGAAGAATTCTGTGATTTGTGAGCTTGTGAATTGTGGGCCATTATCACACACGATCTCCTTTGGTGTTCCAAAGCGGCATATTATGTTTT
>MDKI01097195.1:0-10630 GCA_005239505.1 Nicotiana paniculata
CGTACGACTCTTGCTATGGTTACTCATTAATGACTAATTATGACATTAATGAGGCATTACAAAAGATAACGGTAATCGGGATTCGGTTAAATAACGTTCGAGTAATCAATTGTGGGTCTTTGAATTTGCCTGTAGCTTTGTCTAGATTCATTCTGACCGTGCCTCTCTCCCGTTTTGATCAAGTTGAGTTTCCCATGGCTGATAAGTTCGTAGGTTTACTGAATCGTGCATCTTTGTACCGTACCTCTTCAAAGAATCACGTCCAGCTGTCGCATTTTCATGTGTCCACGTGATTGGATGAGTTGTCAAAAACTGGCTTACATGTAAAACTCTTTTTTACCAATACAAATGCATGTTCAAGCTACTAAAATCAGCTTACTTTGAAAAGTATTTTTTTTCCAAAAATACTTTTTAAGAAAGTATTTCTCGTGAGCATCAGTTTTGTATTTGATTAATTCATTTAAAAATTACTTTTGAGAGGCAATTAGTATTTGATCGATCTTTTAAAAAGTGTTTTAAATGTGCTTTTCTTGAAAGCGCTTTAGTGAAAAAGTTATTTTTCTTCTTCAAAAAGTTATTTGTGCTTATACTCAAAAGCACTCCTTTCATTCTAATGTCAAGAAAGAAATGTATTTAAACAACGAAAAATAAGAATGTAGAAGAGGCAAAGATTAATCTAAGTTCACTGTATTCACAGTATTTTCTTAAGGAATTTAATTCTCTCCTAGTCTCAAGGTTTAGGACTATTTCCTCCAAAAATATAACGGATTGCATATATTGATATAGCGGTAATTCAACCCTCGTGTTTCAGCGAACTCAAAGATTGATAGCAATCACATTTATTGTTTTTTTTTCTTGTTTAAAAATAATGCAGAAGGAAGAAGGAGAATTCAGAAATTTCATAAGACAAATCTGAGGGAATAACCTGGTATTTATAGCCATCAAGTTGGGTTCAAACGAAGAGGTACAACTCATCAAGATTGCCTTTCACGTAAAACGGATATAATGAAAATGACTATTTACGTAAAATAAAACGGTTAAATCAAATTGGAGGGAAGTATAATTTTATATAAAATTACATTTCTTCTAGATCTTAAAGAATTGAAAAAAGGCAAGTCTCACGTCGTCGTCGTCGCTCGGCCGACTTCGGTCAAATGATCTGATTGATTACCGTTTCTATAACGATAATTTTATATATATATATATATATATATATATATATATATATATATATATATATATATATATATATGTACACACACAGTCAGACTTCTCTATAACAATCACTCACTATAAAAGGCATCTCAATCAATTTTATAAGTTATATTTTACCTCTTTGCAATAGCTTTTTACTTATAATAGTAACATCCATATTTACAGTAGAAAGCTTTGTAAAATTACTCATTTATAACAATCATATACAATATTTAAGATAACTAATCATAATTCTAGAAATATGCACACAATCTTTTCCAATAAACAAAGTTTCTATCTTGCATAAGATATAAGATTTGAAGATTTGCACATGATATCTTTTTTATTTGACGCATTTCAAAAAATATTTAAATAAAAAATTTAACTGTTATCTAGATTGTCTTCAAACTATTGGATACTTTTTTGCTGAAATGGACACGAATCTTCGCCAATTCAAGCGTTATATCACTAGTAAGAGAATGAAATCTATGAAACAAGCTACAATTACAAAATTCTTCCATCAATCTTGAAAAAAAATTTTAGGTAGCTTTAAAATGTCTACCTTAAAGCTTCAATCTTTATAATTTTAGTTATGAATTTATTAATAATGTATTATCTTTCTTTAATAGTTAACTAGTGAAATATGCATACCTTTTGAGATTCGAAATTTGAATAATATTCTTATCTTCCATATGTAACATTAAAAAAATGAAAAATAGTTAATTTTTGGATTATTTTTATGTGGAACAACCAAAAAATATTTAAACGTCAAATATTGTTATAGGTGTATAACAACATTCATTATAAAAATAAAAAAATATCACAACAAACTATGTTGTTATAGAGAGGGTAGACTGCACTCAACAAATGAACTTTTTGGTTCCAATATGGGACAATGTTCCTTTCCAAATTCAAAATTTTAGTTTCCCTCCATTTCATATTCAAACTATATTTGAACTAAAAACCCAATATCGCTCACACAGTGTCCGCGGAAAGACATCATCCCAAGGGGTGTGATGTAGATAACCTACTGTATAGGGCAAAAATATGTTATGACATGTGGCCGTCCAAAAAAGGGACACATGGAACCCAAGACGGAGGGAATGGCCAAAGACCAAAGACAACTGTTTTGTTTGTCATCGGAAAGAATAACGCTCATAAAGATATGAAATATTCTCTTTGCCTGTTAGCATTTGATAGAGAATATTTCATGGCATTAAGAGCAGCTACTCGTTAAAGGGGATTTGGCATTATGTTCATCGTTACATCTTCACCAATGCCCCTCATAATTGACATTAAAGAAGGACACGATCCTAGGACCTACTTCATAGCTATAAATAGTGAGTTCAGTTGTCATTGTACATGAGACGAATTTTCTGGCAAACTTACATTACATTCTATACTAAGCCCAATATAATCTTATCTTCTTACTTTTTGATTTTGCTGTTGTTGTGCCCGTAAACTCTGTTCCCGGAACTGTTGTTTATGTTATTTCGTCTATATCCTAAGGCTAAGTATTGCATAATTCTTCGATCATTTTATTATTTTAGGATCAAATCAATTCTCTTGTCTAGAAACCATATATAAATTCAACTGTACCGTTTCACGGGTAAATAGTTTGGCGCCCACCGTAGGGCCTAGACAGTCGTGTAACTAGATTGATCCTTGCCTTTTTTACCTATGTGTTTTGATTATTTTGTCTTAGAATAAATCATAAGAAATTTCATATAACACTGTTAACGACATGCACAACCCCGAGATTCGAGGGGATCAGCCTCATTTCGAGGAGTCAATCAATGACACCCATAATGAGGGAAATGACGCTACACCAATGCATAACATGCAATATCCTCGATATGTTCGGGAGACCACTCCTGATGATGTTGATGAGGAACATGTAGTTGACGTTGTAAGGGTCTTGCAAGAGCAACATGCAATCATTTTAGGCCACCTCACGCGACAGGATAAGGTTATGGAGGAGTTGAAGCATGCTCTGTCAGGAGCTTCAAATAATTCAAACAGAAGAGATCCAATTATTCCCGGGGTTCCCACGAATCAAACAACGCAGAGGGTCGACAACAACACTCCCAGGGTGAAATTGGCTCTGATGGTGCAAGGGGAACGGATCCGGACTCAACAACGAGAATGATCCTTTCAAGAATGAACTTTTATGGTTTATGAGGGAAGTGAACGCCCGCATGGACCAGATCTGAGGCACGCCACCAGTGCTGAAAGGTTCAGACTCGAAAAGGTATACTCAGTTACCATACAAGCCAAGTGCGGCACTAGAGTTAATCCCGAAGCGGTTCAAAATGCCTGAAGTGACAAAGTATGACGGAACTTCAGACCCCCTAGGAGCATATTACCACCTCCACAACAGTGGTAAAGGGAAATGATTTAGCGTCTCACAGAATTTAATCTGTGTTGCTAAAGAAATTTGGAGAAACCCTCATGAGGGGAGCCTTGACGTGGTATTCGTTGTTACCCAAGCATTCCATAGAATCCTTTGAAATGCTCGTGGATTCTTTCATCAAGGATCATGCTGGGGCTAGAAAAGTACAAGCCCGAAAGGCTGACATATTCAGGATTGCGCAAGGAGAGTCGGAGCTGCTACGAGAGTTCGATACCCAATTCTAGAAGGAGAGAATGTTGCTCCTGGTTGTCCCAGATGAATGGGCGGCTGAAGCATTCACCAAGGGATTGAATCCAAGGAGTTCATACGCTTCCCAAAAATTGAAGAAAAGCCTATGCGAGTTTTAAGCAACAACCTGGCGGATGTCCACAACCGGTAGAAATCATAAATAAGGATCGAAGATGATCAGGTTGGTTTTCCATCGTCGATCAAAGGACAAGAAAAGAATAGAGAAAAATCAAAGGATGATTGTGACACAGACAAAAGGATTTCGAGGGGCTGATTTTTGCCTTACGAACGGACTGAAGGCCGCAGCAGGGGTTTTCGGACAGCGGATAGGTTCGCCGTTGATAGGAGGACTGATCGCGGTCGGAACAATCAATCACTGCTGGATAAAGAAGTGTCAGGATTGGGGGATCTTTCTTAATCCAAGTTATCGAAATACAACTGCAATGTCACTATAGTGGAGTTGGTGTCGGCCAAGAGAAACATCAAAGAAGCACGATTCCTGAAACCGATGAAATCTGATCCCAGCCAGAGGGATCCCAACTTGTGGAGTGAATACCATGGGACAAATGGCCACCGGAAGGGGGACTGTCTACACCTCTGGGAAGAAATGGCAACACTATTGAAGAATGGTCACCTCAGAAAATTCTTGAGTGCCCGAGCTAAGAACAATTATGGTCGTAACTGGGACATTGCGAAACCCTCGAAAGCAGCAGAAGATTCCCCGCGTCAAACAATCAACGCTATCCTTGGAGGGAACACAATTAACGAGTCATCTTTTCAGCAGCAAAAAAGATGAAAGTATCAATAACGCATAGCAAAAGGCTTCAGGAAGACGATATCACTTATACGGAGGAAGACGCAGACGGATTACTGCTACCACACAACGACGCACTGGTAATTTCTTTAAATATGCTAGATTTTAAGTTTACACGTGTTCTAGTGGATCCAGAAAGTTTAGCTAATATCATACAATGGAGAGTATTAGAGAAAGCTAAACTCACCGGAAGCATTATTCCGACCACAAAGCTCCTTGCTGAATTTAACCTCGTAAGTGTGACAACCCGGGGAGAAATTTTATTACTCACAACGCTAAAGAAGTAATGAAAACAACTCTTTTCGAAGTAGTAGATGGTCGTATGGGATACAACATCTTTCTGGGAAGGCCATGATTGCACGAGATGAAAGTTATACCGTTAACGTATCATCAACTGCTGAAATTTCCAAAGCCCGAAGGAATTAAGCAGATAAGGGGTGATCAATTGGCAACAAGGGAGATGAATGCAATTTTGGTCTCCGGTAGCAAAGGAAAGGAACACCCGACATAGCAATTACAGGGAACGACACCTACTCCCGAGTTAGATGAAGTTAGCCCGAGGGCAGAGGCGTCAGAATATCATTAGGTGTCGAGATATTTCCAAGTTCCAGAAGAGACCGGTGCAGCAAAATCCACAGCGGAAAAGTTGGAGCAAGTGGCATTGTTCGAAGATTCTAGGAATTCCACTTGGGTACAGAACTGCACCCAAAACTTAGGTCCGACCTTATTAAATTCCTTAAATCTAACGCTGATTGTTTTGCATGGTCACATGAGGATATGACAGGCATCCCGACAGAGGTATCCGTATACAAGTTAAGCTTGGACCCCAGCATACCTCTGGTAAGACAAAAGAAATGCCCGATTGCCAAAGCCAGGAATAAATTCGTCAAAGAAGAGGTAACCCCCTTACTTAATATCGGCTCGATCCGAGAGGTAAGATATCCAGACTGGCTAGCCACATGTATGTAGATTATAAAGATCTTAACAAGGCGTTCCCGAAAAACTTGTTCCCACTACCAAACATCGATCAAATTATTGATGCCACGACGGGCACGAGTTAATGAGTTTCCTCGATGCTTATTTCGGGTACAACCAAATTAAGATGAATCCCAAGGATCAGGAAAATACTTATTTATAATAAATTTCAGTATATATTTCTACAATGTGATGCCCTACGGGTTGAAAAACGTCGGAGCCACTTACACGACTCATGAACAAGATGTTTGAAAATCAAATAGGAAAAACTATGGAAGTTTATATAGATGATCTGCTCGTTAAGTATTCAAATGCAGGTGATCATCTTAAACATCTGCAAGAAACTTTCTACATCCTAAGGAAGCATAATATGAAACTTAATCCCGAGAAATACGCGTTCAGGGTCAGCTCTGGTAGGTTTCTGATATTTCTGGTATCACAAAAGGGAATTGATGTAAACCCCGATAAATTCAACGCCATAGAAAATATCCAGGACCAACTATCAAACGTGAAGGAAGTCCAAAGGCTTACGGGGAGATTGGCAGCTTTGAGCAGGTTCATTTCCCGGTCATCAGAAAAGTGTCATCATTTCTTCGCACTGCTCAAAAAGAAAAATAATTTCGAATGACCCCCGTAGTTCCAGCAGGATTTGAGGGATTTAAAGAAATACTTGTCAAGCCCTCCACTTCTTTCAAAACTAAAAGCAGGTGAAACATTTTTGGTTTATATCGCGGTCTCGAAAGTTGCGACAAGTGCAGTTTTAGTCCGAGAGAATGAAGGTACGCAATCTCCCATTTATTATTCTAGTAAAATTATAACGGGAGTAGAAACTCGTTACCCACATTCGTAGAAACTGGCCTTAGCTCTTGTAGTCGATGCTCGGAAGCTGAGGCCCTACTTCCAATGCCACCCGATAGCTGTGGTGACTACTTTACCTTTGTCGAAAATCCTCCATAAACACTAGCTTTCGGGCAGATTGGCCAAATGGGCCATTGAAATGAGTGAATTCGACATAGAATATAAACCAAGGAGTACAATTAAGTCGCAAGTCTTGGCTGAATTCGTGGCCGATTTCAGTCCGGAATTATTTCCTCTGGCAACCAAGGAGACATTAGTGGTGTTGCAATCAACATCAGGGGTTTGGACCTTATATACGGACGGAGCTTCCAACGTGAAAGGGCCCTGGCTCGGTATGGACTTAATCGCGCCTTTGGGGGAAACCCTAAAGCAAGCCATCAGAACGATCCATTTAACTAACAACTAAGCAGAGTATGAAGCTTTGATTGCAGGGCTCGAATTGGCCCAGGGACTTGACTCTGTGGTCATCGAAATCAAATGCGACTCACAACTGGTGGTAAATCAGGTGTACGGGATCTTCGAGACTAAAGAGGAGCGCATGCAACAATACATGGTAAAGGTTCAGGCTCTGTTGTTGCGATTTCGGGAGTGGTCAATTACTCATATCCCAAGGAAAAATAACACAAAAGAAGACGCATTGGCAAACCTAAGATCATCGACAGAAATAAAGGGATCGGAGTCTGGGATGGTAGTACAACTGATGAACTCAGTCCTGGATACAAATGGTTACTATGAGGTAACTTCGACTAATCTAGTCTGGGACTGAAGGAATGAAATCATCGATTATCTCGAACATGGGAAGATACCTGAAGAACCCAAATTGTCCGAGGTGTTGCGCGCCAAAGCAGCGCGATATAGCTTCAAGAAAGTCCAATTGTATAGAAAATATTTTCAAGGCCCCCAGTCTGATGCTTAGGGGCATTCGAGGTAAACTATGTCATGAGAGAGGTTCACGAAGGGATATGCGACAACCACTCGGGCGCAGATTCCTTAGTGCTGAAGTTGGTAAGGGCAGGATATTATTGGCCCTGCATGGAACAAGACGCCGACGACTTCGTACAAAAATATGTTAAGTGTCAACGCTACGTACCATTAGTGTATCAATCGGCAGAATTCTTACATTCGGTTTTGTCCCTGTAGCCGTTTACGAAATGGGGGATGGACACCGTCAGACCACTACCACCGGCTCCCGGAAAGGTAAGATTTCTTTTAATTTTGACTAACTATTTCTCTAAGTGGGTGAAAGCAAGTCCTTATCAGAAGATCAAAGAACGCAAAGTGGTGGATTTCTTGCGCGAAAATATAATTTTGAAGTTCGGAATACCAAAAGAGATAGCATGCGACAATGGGCCACAGTTTATCGGCGCAAAAATTACAAAGTTTCTCCTAGATTTAAAAATAAAGAGGATCACATCTTCATCCTATCATCCAAGCGCAAACAGTCAAGTGGAGTCAACGAACAAAGTAATTATTCAAAACCTCAAGAAAATGTTGTAAGCAGCTAAGGGTAACTGGCCCGAAGAATTACTCGGAGTTCTATGGGCATACCGAACTACAGCCAAGTCAAGAACAACCCCTTTTCCCTCGTGTACCATGCAGAAGATTTAATCCCGGTGGAAGTAGGGGAACCACCTTGATATATTTCCAGGCAGATGAAGAATCAAACAATGAAGCAATGTTAGTCAACTTGGAACTGCTCGATGAACGCAGGGATTTGGAGCATATAAGAATGGTAGCTCAAAAGCAGAGAATGGAGCAGTACTATAATCGAAGAGCCAACCTCCGTTATTTCAATGTAGGAGAATTGGTCCTAAGGAAAGCAACTCAAAACACCCGAGAGCTCAACGCGAGGAAGCTAGGTCCCACGTGGGAAGGCCCCTACCGGGTTTCAGCTATCACAGGGAAATATTCATGCGAGTTGGAAAACCAAAATGGAGAAAAGTTGCCCAACAATTGGAATGTGGCACACTCAAAAGATATTATTGCTGATGAACATTATCCGATCAGAAAGTATGTACTGCACTTTTTTTCTTTCGTTCAGTTTTTGTCCCAATTGGGTTTTTCTTGCAGGGTTTTTAATGAGGAAGCAATAGAAATCATACTAAGAAGACAGCAACAATAAGACCTTTAATAGCAAGGCACACAAGTAAATATCCACTGGGGGATGGTTAGATAATATTTTACTCTATAGCAAATTCCCACCGGGATGTTAAGTTTGTTATTGGGCAAAGGTTACTTGATCGTTCACGAGCACAAACCACTAGAGGTTTGTTATATAGTCCTTCGCTCGATAGCATAAATTCCTAAGGGGAAGGAAAGCATGTTACCAAGTTAAGGATTATCTAGCAATGCATTAGTGGATCTTCTAAGACACAAGATTTCCAGTGTTTCAACTCGCAGCCTTCGCATTCGCACACAGGGGGGGAGTGATATGAGGATACGGTAACTATGACTGCCTCGTCGACCGGGAAATAAAAAACCGGAAGTATAATTGCATCATCGGGACCGGGGACTACACGGCCGACCCCATAGAAATAAGTTGTACAAGTTAGCCACAAGTAATGGCAACTTCTTTTCAGCATAGCAAATGCTTATGTATTTTTTGAAAATAGAAGGAATAAAATGAAATCCTTTTGTTTTTATCTTGTTTCTTGTCTGAACAATGAATTAACTTTGTCATTTGAACAAGTACTTCAAATGCTAGTGCTATAACGAACAGGAGACGTCCTCTTCAAGTGCACCGTAAATATAAGAGGTCTCTCTCTTATAAAAACCCTCACGTAAAGGGTTGGTTTCGGAATAATTTATGCCCGGAATCAAAATGTCTTCGGGGAAAGATACATCAGAGACCGTATATGAAAGGACGCAAAAAGTAAACTTGCGCAAATACTTATCAAACCCCTTACGAAAAAAGGCTGATGCTCAGAGCCAAAAATGCTTTCGGGGAGAATACACCCAAGGCTTCACATAATAAGACGCAAAACAGAAAATCTTGACATAATTCTTAAGCAAAAGGAAGAAAATGCAAAGATTAAAGACTTGCATGTATATTCAAACGGAAGGAAGACTGAAACAATACTTAAGCAAAATATGTTTTTATTTACAAAAACACGTTAAAACAGCACAGGTACAAGAATTGAAAAAAGGAAAGCTAAGTTGCAGTATCTCCAGAACCAGGAAGAAGAGAAGTGTCTGCACACCCGGGAGAAGAAGATGGACCCACCAATGGCTCAACATTTTCACCAGTTTGGCCTTCAACATTATCATCCTCCGATTCTTCTTCAGTTCCAGGTAACTCGGAACCAGAACCATAAGGACCAGATGCATCAGACCTTGCTGGGAGTCCACTTTTAGCAGCCAACTCAAGCTCAGGGGCCTTAGCAATTTCGGCATCAAAATCAGTGACAACAACTTTGGCCTCTTCTAAGGTTTTTCTCCTCATGTTGTAAATAGCGTAAGTTTTCTCAACAATGAGGGAAGCCGCTCAACGCTTAAGTTTTTCTTTGAGTTGGGTTACCTCAACAGAAAGGTGTTCCTGGGCGGATCTAACAAATTTGAGGCTAACATAAAGGTCGCGGACAGTTGAACTAAAAAGCCTATTATGCTCGATAATTTTCTATACTTCTCTTCCAGCTGCGCGTGTTTCGCCCCCGTAGCAGCAAGATTTTCAATTTTGGAGTTCAAGGATGCCTCTAAGTTGATCACTCTTTCAGCGGAGGAAGCCTCGCGTTCGGTTGCAGCAAGAACGGTATTATGGACTTCAACCCATTTGACCCTGGATTCGTCAAATCTAACCCTCAGTGGGATAATTTCTTAGCTAAAGGTTACCACTTCTTGCTCTCTTTGCCGCAAACAAGCCTCCAATACAACAACCTCAGCAACTTTGGCTTCTAGTTATGAAAGGCGAGCAACATGTCGCTCCTACTCTACCAAAAGCTGATCTCGTACGGAGGTAATCTTTTCCTTTTCACGAATCAACTTTTGAAGGCCCTCAAAAGCAAGAAAGTTGGCCTACAAAGTAAGAAGGGTACACTTCAGGATATGTTCATACCCAAAAATAGAAGGAGTAATAAAGGAAGAAAGGAACGTTGTTGGTTGATTTCCCAATGCACACGCAAGTGTACGTGGTCGACAAGTAATATAGGAAT
>ML331756.1:0-63699 GCA_005239505.1 Nicotiana paniculata
GAAAAACCAGAAGTTATTTGTATTCCTCGAAACCCCCGCCTACGTCACCATTTAATATTTCTTGGCCCACTATTGGCCAAACCACCTGGGCACTAGGCCCAATGTGAGTTGGATCACTTAGCCACGCTTCATAATTAGAAAAACAAGCACCGTGGAAATACATGCCGCTCAGCCAAAGAAAGATGATGCAGAGTTGACCGAAATGTGCACTAAATACTTTTTGAGAGATCTCCTCCAAATCACTGGTATGGCTATCAAAATCGTGAGCATCAGCATGTAGGTTCCAGATCCAAGTGGTAGTATCAGGCCATTTAGCTATTGTTCTTGAGAAATGACCCGGTTTGGCCCATTCCTCGAACGAAGTTTTTACGGGATCCCTATCTACCAAAATTTTAACTTCTGGTTCCGGCGAACGAATAATCATTGAGTCCTCCTCTTTCCGGACAACACATACAAAGAGACCCGCCAACAGTCAAATAATTAGTGNCTTCTTCTTCCAGATGAAGGATAACCCCAAGGGGTTGTGGGTTTTTTTCTACCAATTGGGGCTCTCCCTTCACCACCCCCATGGGGATGGTCTACAGGGTTCATAACTACTCCTCTTACTACAGGACGCTTACCTAGCCAACGCTTAGATCCGGCTCTACCCAAACTTTTCTGGTTCACCCCAACATTCCCCACTTGTCCGACTGTTGCTGAGCAGTTTTTGGATATCAAACGGACCTCCCCAGAAGGTAATTTTAATGTGGTCGATTTCCCCTCTTTTGCAATCAGTTTCACTACAGCACCCGCTGCTCTAGCTAATAGTCCACCCTTTCCAAGTGTGATTTCTATGTTATGTATGGCCGTGCCTAAGGGCATATCGGTTGAAGTAGATTCTTCTTTTGATCAATCAAAATCCCTTCCCAAAATGTACAAGCTTCTTCCAAAGCATACGGCTTTCTGGATGTGGATGATGATATCTATACAGATGGATCTTATATATATCGTAGAATTAAGTACCACATGGGTGGAATACTAACTTGGTTACCTAGCATTGAATTAGGTAAGACACTCGTCCTACTTCATGCAATATTGGGTTATTTACATAGAGGGATGGAGAAAATTGCGAAAAACCTAACAATTATACAATATTTGCCTTATGTAACACGTTGGGATTATTTAGCTACTATGTTCACAGAAGCAATAACCATAAATGGACCCGAACAATTAGGCAATATTCAAGTACCTAAAAGGGCTAGCTATATCAGAGTCATTATGTTGGAGTTGAGTCGGATAGCTTCTCATTTGTTATGGCTAGGCCCTTTTATGGCGGATATTGGTGCGCAGACCCCTTTCTTCTATATTTTTCGAGAAAGAGAATTGATATATGACCTCTTCGAAGCTGCCGCCGATATGCGAATGATGCATAATTATTTTCGTATCGGGGGAGTGGTTGCCGATCTACCCTATGGCTGGATAGATAAATGTTTGGATTTTTGCGATTATTTTTTAACAGGAGTTGTTGAGTATCAAAAACTTATTACCCGGAATCCTGTTTTCTTAGAACGAGTTGAAGGCGTAGGCATTATTGGGGGAGACGAAGCATTAAATTGGGTTTTATCGGGACCAATGCTACGAGCTTGCGGGATAGAATGGGATCTTTGTAAAGTTGATCATTATGAGTCTTACGACGAATTTAATTGGCAGGTTCAATGGCAACGAGAAGGGGATTCATTAGCTCATTATTTAGTATGAATCGGTGAAATGACAGAATCCATAAAGATTATTCAACAAGATCTGGTTACAAATAATGAAGAAACTAGTAGATTCAAATATGAAGCAATGTAAAATAAACCAAATTTGCTACCTGAATATTCGGTTTGATACCCTGCTACTAATTCTTCTTCCTCACGTTCCGTGAATAGCCGGGACATTGAGGAATATCCAGAAAGGCATTTAGGGAATCGGCCTGATTCTATCTCTTTTCGTTTCGTTTCGTTTGTGTTGATGACGCTAGTATGCACGAACCAACCTTAGGGCATGGGAATAATCAAAACAAAGAAAATTAAAAAGGTAACAAGTCAATAGGGAGTTTTTGAAAGTATATTTGCAATAATTAAACACGTATTGCAGAATTATAAATTTGCGTCCTAATTTGGGGGACCTCATTGTGCTCGAGGTAGGCTTAGCGACATATAGATTTGGAGAAAACTCATTTCATCAATATGACAAATAGACAAAATCTCTATTAAAACGACAATAATTAAAAAGAGTTACTAGTGGCATTTGCCTTATTACAATCAAATTCTAAAACGACTCTTAAAAAATGAGTAAACATCAATTCTAATCTACTCGGTCCTAGAGGGACCTTCTCCAATCTTGACCTTCTTAGCCCCATCGATCAGATTCCGCTGGTCGCGCATGTCCTGCAGCAGATACGCCCTTGCTAGATGTCCTCTTTCATTTTCCTCTAATTTCTGACAATCCACGATCCTTTTCCTCATATTCCCTTCAAGCTCCATCAGAACCTGATCTAAATACTCCAACCTCTGTTGATTTCGTAGTGATTCCCCTCCATTTATTGATTGCTTCCATGTCCACTTTGTGTTGTTCTAAGTGTCTGTCCTCAGACTCAAAAGATCCTTTTGCGTAACCTCTTGTATTTTACTTGTGCTTCGGCAGCGTCGCCTATGACCCTATTTCCCTGATCAATCCCTAGCTTGACTTCTCCTTCTATGTCATCATCCAACCATTACGGGTAGAAATACACATGACCGGCATGATACCGATCTGGCTTGATGGTATCCTTTTCTACAATGATCTTTAGGTGCCACATGTGTTGTGCCTCACACTTGAATGGAATGGCATCACCCTGGAAATCCACCTTGTAGTGGACCGTCTTGGAAACTCGTGGTATGACTTGTTTCCTCCCAGCCCCCTCATGACCCTGATAGGAGTACAAGGATAGATACCCCTTAACCCAATTAACACTAAGTGAGGAACATCTCTTGACGTGATGATGAACTCACTAGTAGGGAACCACTCGAACATCCAATGGACCTTGTCGTTAGTCAAATTGCTAAAGAAATGTACCCAATCCACAGCGTTTCCTGGTTGTGCAAACTTGTCTGGGATGAAAGTCATTATTTTTTTATGATGAAAAGCTATGTGGTCATTCCATGGTCGTCGCAGGAATTCTTGACGGTATTGTCCCCTTTGAAGATGTTCGAACAACATATTTGTAGTAACATATTACATCCCTCAAAATGCCTAAATCATTTCTTGTAACGGTCCAAAGCTCGATATATCTCTGCCACTATCATTGGGACAATAGTGTAAATTTGTCCCTTAATTCCTTCCATTAAGGTCTTGGTAACCATATCTAAACGAGTGCGGATTCTTTCCCTTGTATTAGGAATACCAGTATCCCCAGAAAACAGACGATGAACACAAAAACTCGGCGATGAGTCCAACCCAGAGAAGTGATGGCAAACTAATCATGATAGATACGATAGGACGTGTTGTGCCCATAACGCTCGTAAAGGAATTCGAACGGTATATAAGACTTCTTCAGGAAAACTAACTCATCATTCTTTCTAAAACCCATCATTTTTAGAAACCCTCGAGAAGTGTGGCTATCTGGTACCAAAGACCAGGGCTATCCCAAGGAAGACCAGCAAAGCCTCATATTTCCTCAACAGCCCTCTTTTCATCCCAGAACATAGTAGCAGCCTCGATCAGTACATTGTTTGGCTGAATGTCCAGCAAAGAAGGTAAATTTCCAAGAACTCTTTTCACATGGTTTTTGTTCGCTTGGCGAGAGATTTTCCCACTAGTCAAGCAGCAAAGGTGGGATGCTTCAAACCATGCCGAACCTGGGGACTTCGTGCCTCATTTCTGCAAAACGGATAAAGGTAGCCCTTTCCCCCTCCATATTTGACCATTTACACATTAATGATTAGCATATCGGCACGTTTTCTCCAAATAATGAACATATCATGATTGTGCCCATTGTGATTATGGAAACCCCGATGGGCTTTGGACAAGGCTTGCCTTAGAGAGTTATTACGCGGACAGCGTTCTAACCCATGCTAGGTTTGGACATGATGCATGCACATTTAACATCAGAGTGAGGTTACTATAAAAGTCTAGACCGGTACCCTCAAGTGGAAAACTTTAGAGGAAAGGCACAGAACCATTGATTGCACCGCTGATTGACTAGTTTTACCGCAAATAAGCCTTTTCAAATTTAAAAAGGGTAATATAGGAAGAGCGTGGACACTCATCAAGTGCTGTTATGGTATTAATTGCGCACGAGTGAAATATTATGTAGAGCATGCTTTATGCAAAGATAAAACAACACGTTGTCAAGTATTTTGCATGATAAAAGCGATAAATGCAGTATTTAATAAATGTAAAGAAAGAAAAACTGGGAAGAAGTTAGTTTGTATAATATAAAAAATTATAATAAAGCAATAAAGGAGTAAGGATTGGGAAAGTCATGATATAAAAATTTAAAAAGTTGGATCCAGTGGAATGCATATTGTAACCAGATTAAGCGAAGAGTTGCATGTAAGTTCATATAAAAGGGGAAATAGGGAAGGAGGTGTGCATGTAGCAATAAAATGGAGAATGGGAGCGGGATTTTCAAGTATCGGCAAAATAATAAATACACTCTTATCGAGAGAGACTAATTCATATAGACCAAGTTCGCAATGGTAAGAGCCTAAAGATATCCCCAGCAGAGCCGCCATGCTATCGCGCCCCTTTTTCTCGTGAAATCGGTTTTCGACACATGACAACTCTTTTAAGGAAGGGTATTAAAAGAGAGAGTCGGCACCTAACGAATTAAGGTGCGTTAGGGCACCTTTTTGCAAATAACTCTTAGATTAACCAGTTGTGTAACTAAAGATCGGGTAAAGGATCAAATTACCTTGAGGAGAAGGTGTTAGGAACTCCTCGAGGTCCATAACGGTAGGTCTCATTCAAACTCAAATTATATGAATTAGTCTAAGAAAAGGGAAGAAATTTGGGCAAATAAAACGATTGACTATAAACAAGGTGGGGGCTAAGTTTTTTAGCCTAAAGGATCACCCCGTGAAACATAAATAATACTTTGTAACTCCCTCGAGATAGGATGTTGCTCATATTATTCAGCAGGCACAGACTATCATCTCCTGCTACCCGAGTACCATCTTTAAGTTGTTTACCTAAAGTACACTAACCAATTCTAAGTCGTACTCTATGCGTGCACTAGCCGTACCATGCCTATGGTCCAGGAGGCGTTTGGACCTCTATTTCAGGGTGGTTCTAGAATTTAATTTAGGTTTCTCAAAAGGGAAAAAACTAGGCGACATGCAAAACATTTAGGACTTTCACAGATAAACAAATAAGGACTCAAGTTAGCCTCTGCATTTAGACAAAAAATGCACGCAAAACTGATTATCATTGACATATTTTAATGAATTAAGGCTGTAGGTTCCTATAAGCAAGATCTCTATGTGAAACTGAATTAATGGGCAGACAGTTATACACAAAAACCATTCCTTAATACGATTTCCAAAACCTACATAATTTTGCCTACTGGTTTTAAGCATAAGGTGATTAAACCTATAGGCATGATGTCTAGGTGTTTTATGCGATAATAAATAATGGTAATCACAAAAGCATAAGAATCACTTGTTTGATCCTATGGGCATGTTTTCTAGTGAGGACAATAACACAATATTTGAAAACTCCTGAACAAACGAGCAAGATGATAATTAAACGGATTCAAACCTATAGGCATACTTTTTACAGTTATTACGATTTTAGATCCTATATACATGATTTCTATAATTTGTGAATGAGGAAGCATGTAAACAGAATACTGCACGCACATGGTATATACAATTTCGTATAGGCATGGTTTCTAACAAACAGAAATAGAACACAATTGAACCAAGTATTGAACCTATAGGCAGGATTACTAACATATAATGACTGAACATAATAGGATACTTATAGGCAGGATTACTAACATATAATGACTGAACATAATAGGATACTTATAGGCATGATTTCTAACACACGACATAAAATAACACATTATTGAACCTATAGGCAGGATTTCTACCCCATTCAATGTAAGTATAATATAAAAATCCCTTTCCCAATTTCACTAATACCCCAAAATACTACAATTATTATTACATACCAAGAATGAATACATAGTAGAATAGCAATAGGGAGCCTACAGCAGGCCCAAACACACCTGGACATGCCATGTCTTCAATCCCACAATTCACAACAGTTCCAAAGTTACATACTCATAGACACAAAGCAGCCAAGAGTTGAGTGATTCACCCTAGTGAGCACAAGACAAGGTTGAGCATATAGAACCAAGGCCCTAGTTCAGAACCAAGGGCAGTGCTCACACCACAGTGGTTAACAAAGAAAGTTCAGAGGAGGGATTAGTGGACCCAATCCTAGTGTGTCAGAGTTCATAAGGGTCTCAAATGAACCCTTAGCAATGCTCACAATAGGGAGGCGAAAGGACAAAACTTAGGCAGCATTGGTCAAGAGTGGGATTCAAAAGAATTTAAGTGACAGGGAAAGAAAGGAATAAAACTAGTAAAACAAGAGTTTGGGGGTTCTGACATGATCAAATTGAGTCAACAAGCAGACACTTAAATACATCATAGAACTTGAAAAAGAACTAGTTTAATGAAACTGATAAACAGGTTTTATACTCAGCACAGTAGCAGTCACATGCTAAAAAAAAGTTGGCAAAGAACATGTTTGCAAGTTTGGCAAAGTTATAGGTGCATAATGAGTTAAAGCATGCTTGAAGTAGGCTAAGTACATAACCTAGTGTTATTATTAAGAAAACCAGAATAGCATCATTGAAAGGGGGAGGGGCATCATATTAGCAAAGGGGTGAACTTACAGTCATAAGTTAAGACACATATACTCAGTAAAATCATGTCAAATAGCAGGTAACATTGTCATAATGGTCTAACTAAAGATGATCCAATTTGTGTCAAAGGTTAAAGCAGCAACATGATGAGATAAATATTCCAAATTACAAACAAACATTAGAGGGGTGTGGGTGTCGAGTGATCATGTTGACATAATAGTAGAGAGGCAGATTCAACTAGCAGTAAAAGTCACAGGTGTGAGGCATTCACTACAGGGATTCAGGGTAAGGGGATAAACATGTTCATAGGCATTCAAGGGTTGATGCATTAACTATATAGACCATAAATAAATTCAAATAACCTCAACACAAGTAACATTAGGAGCAATTAAGTGTTAAAAGGACTAAGACATACAGATTTGATAGAGCTACGCTTAAACACCCTTCCAAAGCATATTGAATAATAAATTCAGTAGTAATCACCTATACAAATCAGGGACATGTAAGGATGAAAGTGTAGAAGTTAAGTGACTCACCAGTTAAGCGAGAAAAAATACACAAAGTATGGAAGTCCACAGTATATAGCAAGATTTCAGAGTTGACTGGCCTTGGCTTCTAGCTGGCCAAAGTTAGAGTATAGAGTGCAAAATGAGAATAACCTTAGGTCTAGTAAGTCTAGAGTGAGTTCAGAAAGTAGTTGAAGGTCCTCTTAAAGGGAATGGGGGGGAAAGTATATATAGTGACATAAATATGGAAACAAATCAGTCATATGTAAGAAAAATATTCCAGAATCAATTATAGGTAATTTAGGGCACAAATCAAGGGATTCAGCAAGTTAAGGAAGTACCCAAAAATTATTCAGAATATTTAAGGCAGAAACACATAATACGAGGAATATAAAATCGTTCACAAAATTATTCAGAATATTCGGGCAAGTAATAAAAGAAACACAAATAATACCAAAAAAAAATTATTCAATATTTAAACAAATATTAAAGTAAAAAAGCAGGGATAACATAAGGAAAGAAGTAATCGAACACAGAAAGGAAAGATTCACCATAATCGGTAAGAAAAGGAGAAAGTTTCAAACTCTAGTTTTAGGAAAGTGTGAAATCAGTGGAAAATAAAGTAAATATCGCACAAAATAAGATGAATAGAAGCAGAATAACATCAAAATCAGAAGAATCAGACCTATTTTGGTCCGATTGAAAAAGTTTGAAAACCCTAATTTGGGGTAGGTAATAATCATCAACAGATATGGAAAATAGCGTTACTCACAAAGAATCAATAATGAACATAGACGGAATAACCACAGAAATCAGAGGTGTGAACCGATTCGGTTTGATTTTGGCAAGATTTCCTTGCCATGTTAGGAAAGCAACTATGTAAGATCATAGACGAGTGGCCAGTGGTGAGGAGAGGTAAATAAAGTAAGGGAATCCATGGTGGATTCCATTTTGGGGCCGGATTTGGGGCGTTTTGGTAGGAACGGCGGCTAGGGTTCACGAGAGATGAGAGACGAGGGGATTCTAGGGCGGCGGGGTGGTATAGAATGATTAGGGTTAGGGGTTTAGGTATAGTTAAAGGGGCGGGTGTAACGTGGACCGTTGATCTTAGAGATCAACGGTCATGATTTAAAGGAGTCCTGGGTCGGGTGTTTAAATGGGTATGGGGATTGGGCTAATGGGTCTTGGGCCAAGGATATTGGGCTGGTGTAAGGGTGTTGGGTTAAATTTGAAAATAGGGGATTTTAGGGCTAAATTTTAAATACTTACTATTTAACAAATAAATAATTCATAAAAATATTTAATAAATAAAAAAATATCATTTGTGTATGAAAATGATTAAAAATAATTACTTAACATTATAAAAATATAAAAAATTATTTTCTGTGTAAATAATGTAATTATATATGCATCTATTATTGCAAAATGTGCAATTTGGACCTAAAATGCAAATGCAATTATGATATATGGACTGAAAATATTTAAAACCTCATATTGGTATAGATTATAAGCTTAGATGATTGAATAATCATAAAAATAATTTGTAGGGTAATTAGTGGATATTAATATAATAAAAATGTAGAAATAAATTGATTTAAAGTCTTTAAAAATTACGGGAAATTATGAAAAATACTTGTCTATGGTTAAATCAAATGATGATGCATATGCACTATTTTGAGAGAGTATATATATATATATATATATATATTTGGAAAATATGATGGAAAAATTGGGTATCAACAACCTAAACATGATTTCTAACATGGATCGCATCTCAATTACTCTAGCACGTAGGAATTTCATGAATAAAGACAAGGTTAGGTAACTACAAAGTACTGCAGGATCAACCGAGTTATAATTCACACAGTGCACATCCACACGCCCGTCACCTAGCATGGGTGTCACCTCAACACCAAACACATAACACGTATATGCATGGGTTCATACCCTCAGCACCAAGTTTAGAAGTATTACTTACCTCTAACAAGTTGAATCCAATACCGAGCAAGCTAAACAATACTCTAAAAATGCCATCTTGTGTGTATAGACCTCCGAACGGCTCAAAACTAGCCAAAAGCAACTCAAGAATATAAAATAATGCCAAAGGAAACAAACTCAATCGATAAAAGCCCAATCATTCATCAAAAGCCCCAAAGTCAACAAAAAGTCAAACCCCGGCTCGCATCTCAAAACCTGACAAAACTTAAGAAATCCGACAGCCCATTCAATTACGAGTCCAACCATACTAGTTTCACTCAAATCCGACTCCAAATCGATGTTCAAAACTCAAAACTTCATTTTATGAAATTTTAGACAAAAACCCCCAATGTTTCTCTTGAAATCATCAATCAAATGCCAGAAACGAAGATTGATTCGTGAAATATAATTGAGTAGAGAATACTTACCCCAATCTATATGGTGAAAATCGCCTAAACAATCGTCTCAATCTGAGCTCCATAGCTCCAAATATGCAAAAATGGCTGAAACCTCCGCAATGGAGTACTTTATATTCACTGCCCAGGGATACTCATCGCGATCGCGGTACAACCTTCTCGATCGCGGAAAACAAGTTTCACTACCACCCAAAATCTCTACGTGTCCGTGACGCTGACAATGCGAACGCGAAGCACACAAGCGCCCAACCTTCACGAACGTGGCCCATCTTACGTGAATGCGTTGAAGAATTTCAAGCTCCCAGCTTCCCTTCTCAGCTCTATGCGAACGCGATCTCTCCTATGTGAACACGTACTGCAACCAACACCAAGTTAAGCAAATGCGGTCATCCAATTGCGACCTTGATTAAGAAATTGCCGGCTCCAATTTTTCGTCTACGCGATCACACCTCCTACTTTGCGATCGCGAAGATCATTTGGTGCACCAGACATCAGCAGAAACCAGCAATGCAATTACGAAGAAAAGTGGTCTGAAATCAATCCACATCAGCCCCGAGTCCCTCGGGATCCCGTTCGAACATTCCAAGTATTCCCGTAACATAACACGGACCTACTCGAGGCCTCAAATCACGCATAACAACATCAAAATCACGAATCGCGCCTCAAATCTAACTTAATGAACTTTATAACTTTTGAACTTCCAAAACTCATGCTGAACCTTATCAAATCAACTCAAAATGGACTCAAATTTTGCACACAAGTCCCAAATGACATAAAAACCTATTGAAATTCCCGGAATCACAATCCGAACCTGATATCATCAAAGTCGACTCCCAGTCAAACCTAAGAACATTCCAAACCTTCAAATTTCTAACTTTCGCCAATTAGTGTCGAAACATTCTAGAGATCCAAATGCAAATCCGGGCTTATGGCCAAGTCTAAAATTACTATTCGGACCTAACGGAACCATCAAAACTCCGATGCGATGTCAAATACTAAAAAGGCAAACTTGGTCAATTCTTCCAACTTAAAGCTTCAATCATGACATTCATTTTTCCAAACTAATTCTGAAACACCTTAAAATCAAAATCAACAATTCACATAAGTCATAATACATCATACAAAACTACTCAACACTTCAAATGGCTGAACGAAATGCAAATGCTCAAAACAACCTGTCAGGTCGTTACATTCTCCTCCACTTAAATATACGTTTGTTCTCGAACGTGCCTAGAATCGTTCCAAAGCCATCAAATCGCCGTGTAACCTTACCATGCATATACCTTGGGGTGATCTCACGCCACCTATTCCATATAGGCCCGACAACACAATATAATTGAATATCATTACCTCAACCTTAGTCCGTAAAACCTCAGAATCCAATTCATAACACCAGAATTTCCTATAAGATCGGAATCTCGCATTTACACATTGTATAATTCTGAACAAGCTATATCGAGCCATAACCATAACCTAAGATGTAATCACACGATATACCACACAACTCGCATACTCATCGTAATAATCCCGATCACAGTAGTTGCTCAAAACAAATCTAATGCTGGTAATAAACCTCATATCAAATAAAACCTCATTCGAGACCGTCATACACTGCCGATGATGAAAGAAACATGCAGAAACTCATAATCACTCATCAAATCAACAAGTCATGGATCCCTCTCGCCAAACTAGAACCATAGCCCAAATTCTAAGCTGACCGTTGATACTTCCCGACACACCGTAATCAAATTCGATAGCAATCACTTCAGGCCCAAGGACTTCATCTCATCAATTACAAGCTACTCTACTGACATGCCACACCAATAATACCTAGAGCCACAAACTATGCAATCCATGCACCAATAAGCAACAATTCAAATGTATTCAAATATGGAAAATGACTTAGATGATAGAACCGTCCAGCAAGTTCAATAGATACCACCACAAGCACCAAGCTATGAACCCATTACACATGGAAGAACCAAGGCACACGAATCTGACAGAAAGGATCATATTCCAACATACCTCTGTTGCAATGAGGTTCCCCATCCAAACACCGGCCCCATGAAATACCTCAAGCCACATTGCCCAAAATCAATAATAACACGCAATTCGACATCAAGTGCACGAAGTGCATGAACACAACCATGGAGAAACAAATAACATGATATACCGCGACCGAAAAGAACGTAACCAAGGCGCATCAACCATTCAACACCCTAATAACCATCCCGCTCGAATTTCGTTACAAGGCTCAAATAGAATCGCATTATGTGCACATATAACCAATAACCACAACCTTTCATAGCATAGAAGAGTAACACATAGAAGATATCAGAACATGAACAAGCTCAACTCTAATCGAATTCCACACCCCTCAACAGTAACATTTCAAAGTCAACAAATCTGACCCGGTGTAGAGTACACATCCTCATTGAGCCTACTAATAGGCCCCCAAATCAACTACGGTAATCCCCAACTGGATAAGTAGCCGTCCAAAAGTACACAATGATCTAACCATAACACGTACCACCATCTAGCTAACTTTGGCCACATCTTCACAGTCTGCAACCAAATAATAATCTGCTTCTGAGAACTCCTAGTCTCCAAATCCATAGAACACACGAATCACCATAGATGATCCCAAATCCACCTCCCGAATGTCTAGCACATCTCTCATACATGATCATACCACGAGGAATACTTTTATAATTCTTTCATGCCACATAGAAAAATCTGAACATCAGTAGTCGATCAACCAGGCAAGTACAGTAATACTAATGAAGCATATGTATGTTAGAACACAGTGTGTCTTCTGAAATACGCACCCTTCTCAGGAAATACCAAGTAGTAATAGCTTGCATCTAGTCATCTAATTTGTCCATGTTGTCTAATAATTCATGAACTTCCCTTTAAAACTGAACCATGACCTTGCACATGCAAATCTCAATCACACACAACACACCGCATCTATCATGTCATCATATGAAAGGCACAAAAATCTCATAATCAACTTTGAGTCACCAGCAGAATACATACTCAATCAGTCAGAGACCTTCCATTTGATCCCATCTAGGAGAAAATTACAATACGCAACATGCTCCTCACGCCGGTAGGAAATATCCATCTCAAACAGTGGTAAAACCATCGAGAACTCTTCAAAACCCATTTGCACATAATCAAGCCATCAGAACTGAATATCTCTAACTCCACCAAGCCACAGAGGTCGCCAAACCCAAGACTATTTCCACGAAACACCTGTAGAGACTCACCACATCACAAGTACCCAAAGAACCGATCATATCCATTACCGTGCAGGTCCAATCTATTATCAAGTTATCCTATTCTTCTGAGTTCCTTCCAAATTACCCTCAAGTTGACACATCTCCTTGCCAGTACACCACGATTCTTACCCCGAGATCACCACGAGAGATCCCAGCATAAAACCACACCACCCTAAGGCCCATAAGTCATTGTATTCCCTCTCAAACACCCCAAAAGTACCAAAACGGAGGCACACATTCTGAAGATATCTTCTGTGGATTTAAGGTTGTTCATTTTACCTTTATGATACTGAAATGTAAAACCATTGTGATATAGAAATACCGCAAGTCCCAACATCATCCGATGCATATCTCAGATTCTGACATATACAAATCTGAAAAATTCTCAATTGCTACATATAAATATAGAATCCATTAGAACCTTCTCAAGAGTCATCCATTGTGCTCAAATCTCAATTGCACCGTCCAAATGGGCCGAACGACCTGTGCCCTATTAGCACGACAACACCCTCCAAGCAACCGAGTAAATTCCTACTTTATGTGTACTACATCCTTCATGAATAACAATTAAAATCATTCCATGATTCTCATATACTCATAAAGTGTAATACACCATGCATCCTGAAATTGCCTTGCTTAAGTCATCCTCAAAACCAGCATCTACAAGTCCTAACCAATCCACATGTATGCCTCAGGCTGAACCCAATACAACACGTAACCATGCAATTAAATCATGGATAGCAGACTCTCCCACTTGGAAGCTATAGATCAAAACACTCGATAACTCACAATGCCCATACTCAATTACTGTCATAATACCGTTGTGGGATTCAACTAAATCCTTCATAAGCTCATGTGACAGAAGCCATAAAATACCTCAAACCATCCGCTAAGCTTGCATTCACCCTCGTGAAAGTCAGGTCAACTTTCTCAACCAATCCAAACTCAAATTGAAACACCTAAACCCACTGGTAGAAAAAAAAAGCCTCCACACAACATTATAATGATCACACATCTGTAGACTACCCCACAGGAGATAACTTACCTGCTTAGCCTCAAATTGGCATTTCACCACGCCTTACCATGGCCAGAACCATCATGCAATCACTTAATCTTCCTGGCCCTAAACTCGTCAACAAGACATAAAAAGCTACTTCATCCCATAACTGGACAACATGAAAGATCCCTCAACACGATCATAACTCGAGATTGTAGAACACATCAAGACAGAAACCAAGCATCCAATAGTCCTTTTTCACATACCAATAAAACTCTTCTCCTCACATCCAAGACATCTAAACACATCCCGTAGTCACATCCTACTCATCATATAGCCATCCAACCATTCACCGAGCCACATTCCCACTCATAGGGACACCACTAGACATAGAAGTCCAAAAGCACATGCTCACACAACTGAAACTACCGAGCCTAAGATGCGGTCCAAATCGAGCCTCAAGTCCTCCAGACTGAACCATCACCAAAATATGGAAAACACATCTCGCACCTCATCCATGGAATCCACAAGCCGTCAATATCAAGCGCTCACATGCGCATACGAGTGAGTGGAAGGAATTCAAAGAGATACGCTTCAAGTTGAATCAATATCGCACAATAAGGAAAAAAATATAGGAAGCCTAAATTCCATGTAACCTCTCGAAGATAGGTATGAACGTCATCAAACTGATCCGCAAGACTCTACTGGACACTTGATCATGACTCGTAAAATCTATGAACCTAGAGCTCTGGTACCAACTTGTCACGACCGAAAATCCAACTTGTCGTGATGGCACCTAACTCAACCCGCTAGGTAAGACAATTAGCAACAATCCAACTCAAAAGAGATTCACTGAGAAAATAAATGATGAAATAATTGAGGTTTTATACAAAATCCCAAGGACTAGTACTACAAATCATGAGCTTCTAAGATTCAGAGCTCACAAAGTTGATATGAACACATTAATAATTCAAAAGCTACTAGGAACAAGTTGCAACTCTGATCAAAAGGCAGGTATGTCTTCAATGCCAGCTCCCGCTATAAACAGTAACACCAGAATCCAAAATCTGCACCCAAAGTGCAGAAGTGTAGTATGAGTACAACTGATCACATGTACTCAATAAGTAATAAGCCTAACCTTAGGTTAAAGTAGTGACGAGCTTGGACAACGGTCAGAATCCAACACCAACATCCAAGAACAACTCGTAACAATATAAATAAAGCGGTGCAAGTGATAACTCAAAGATAGGATTCTCAGCTCGGCCACAATTATGAAAAATAGGCATCTTTTTCAGGTATAATAGTAAAAACCCAAATCTTTCACCGAAATCACCAAAATATGAGTATATCAGAACACTGTGATTTTTCCCATAACTTTCAACAATAGATAAGATATTTCAATCTTAGATAGCATGAGGAAAGTACATCTCTATACCTATATGTCAATAAGCATGTGAAGTCATGAATGTCACACCGTGTAACATGAAGAAATGCATCTCTATGCCTCTATGTCAAATATATATATGTCAATGCAATGCATCACAATGATGAATTCATGTACTCATACTCTCAGAGTACTCAATCTCACTGTCTCTCACTCCCACTCATCATGCTCAATCCCTCAGCACACTCAGTCACTCAGCACTGTACAGTACCTATTGTGGCGCGCTTCCCAGTCCATCCTGAATCACTAAAAATTGTGCTCACCTCTGGTATGTCAGACTCCAGAGAGGTGGATCCTGCCCAAGCACTAATAAAACATGTTGTGGCGCGCAACCTGACCCCATCCTGAATCAATAATACATGTTGGGGCGTGTTGCCCGATCCCATCATCAATCAATAAAAGTTGTTGCGGTGTGCAGCCAGATCCGATCATGAATCAATAAAACTTGTTGTGACGTGCAACCTGATCCCATTAATATCACTCACAATCAGGCACTCGGCCTCAGCTCAGTCATCAATCTCTCTAGTCTCTCGGACTCACAAATCTCATGCCAATCAGCCCAAACAATGATACCATGATGTGACAACAATGATAACAGAGACTGAGATATATGCAAATGAATGAATATGAATGAGTATGTAATTGCAATTTAAGCAAACAACTCAACAGCAAAAATGACCTCAGTACGTCCCAACAAAATAAATATATATCCTAAACATGATTTCTAACATGAATCACATCTTAATTACTCTAGTACCTAGTAATTTCATGGATAAAATAAGGTTAGGTAACTACACAGTACCATCGAATCAAATGAGTCATAATTCACAAGGTGCACAGTCACACGCCCGTCACCTAACATGTGTGTCACCTCAACACCAAACACATAACACGTATATTCAAGGGTTTATACCCTCAACACCAAATTTAGAAGTATTACTTACCTCGAACAAGCCGAATCTAATACCGAGAAGGCCAAATAATACTCTAAAAATGTCATCCCGCGCGTACCGACCTTTGAGCGACTCAAAACCAGACAAAAGCAACTCAAGAATATCAAATAATGTTAACCAAAAAGTCAAACCCCATCTCGCACTTCAAATTCGACTTTGAATCGATGTTCAAAACTCAAAATTTTACTTTATGAAATTTTAGACAAGAACCCCCAATTTCTCTCTTGAAATCATTAATCAAATGCCAAAAACAAAGATAGATTTGTGAAATATAATCAAAACAGAATAGAGAACACTTACCCCAATCTATATGATAAAAATCGTCTCAATACGAGCTCCATAGCTCCAAATATCCAAATATGGTCGATACCTTCGAAATAGAGTACTTGATATTCACTACCCAGGGATACTCATCTCGATCTCAGAACAACCTTCGTGATTGCGGAAGTGCCCCTGCCACCCAAAAGCTCTATGCATTCGCGACACTGACAATGCGAACACGGAGCACACAGGCGCCCGACCTTTGCGAATGCGGCCCATCTTACACGGACGCGTTGAAGAATTTCCAGCTCCCAGCTTCCCGCCTCAGCTCTATGCGAACGCGGCATCTCCTATACGAACACGTACTGCAACCAACACCAAGCTATGTGAATGCGGTCATCCAATAGCGACCGTGATTAAGAAACTACTCAGCTCCATTTTTTCCTCTACGTGATCGCACCTCCTAATTCGCGATCGCGAAGAACATTTGGTGTACCAAAAATATGAGAAACCAACAATGCAATTATGAAGAAAAATGGTCTGAAATCAATTTAAATTATGTCGGAGCCCCTCAAGACCCTGTCCGAACATTCCAACAAGTCCCGTAACATAACACGGAGCTACTCTAGGCCTCAAATCACGCATACCAACATTAAAATCACGAATCGCGTCTCAAATCGAACTTAATGTACTTTTGAACTTTCAACTTCCAAAACTCGTGCCGAACCTTATCAAATTAACTCAGAATGGACTCAAATTTTTCACATAATACCCAAATGACATAACAAAACTATTGAAATCACTAGAACCACAATCTGAATCTGATATCATCAATGTCGACTCCCGGTCAAACCTATGAACATTCCAAGCCTTCAAATTTCCAACTTTCATCAATTAGTAAGAAACCTTCTACAGATATCCAAATAGAAATCCGAGCATACGCCCAAGTCCCAAATCACTATTCGGCCCTAACAGAACCATCAAAACTCCGATCCGAAGTTAAATACTAAAAAGTCAAACTTGATCAACTCTTCCAACTTAAAGCTTCAATCATTGAATTCATGCTTCCAAACTAATTCTGAAACACCTGAAAATCAAAATCAACGATTTACACAAGTCATAATACATCATATGAAACTACTTAATACTTCAAATGGCTGAACGAAATGCAAATGCTCAAAACGACGGATCGGGTTGTTACATATTATTTCAATAAATTTCACACTCATTTATCAATAATCAAAATAATTTTTGTGTTATATACTTCATCATATTTTAAAATTTTAATTATAACATCGCCATTATTTCTATTTCCTTCTTTGTGCATTTTACCTATTTATTTTATCAATAATTATTTTTTTCCAGTTTGTTACGTATAAATTAAATAATACCATATTTAAAATATAATTGAGACTTTGATTTATACAATAATGAGATACCAATCCTTTTCACAAAATCTTCAATGAAATACGAAATTGAAGTAATCCATGCTTAATGTTAAAAAATTTGGTAACCAACTCTATGAAGAAATCATAGAGTGAAAGCAATCTCCACTCATACCCATAAAAGCTTTATTTTTACGGTGTTCGTTAGAGTTTTCTGAACCAAAAAAAAATTAATGGATAATATCTTTAACAAAGTAAAAGCCAAGACGATACACAAATAAAGAAGAAAATATAAGAAATAATGTAGAAGCCACTCTAATTTTGTCATATTTGTAAATTTCATAACGCATTACTTCCAACATGAATTGCTAAAACTACTGGCCCAGAAGGACAAAACCTACAAAAGACAATGCTCGAAAATAACATACATCTACTACTAAATAACATTTGAAATACTAATCATTTTCTTGATCAAGATTAAGGATTTTTAAAATTTGATTACGCGCCGATCGTAAGACAACACAACACTAAGAGAAAGAAAAGCAAAAATTTGTTGACTTGAGAATTTCGCATAACAACCACAACTATTACCACCCAGATTTCACTAAATAAGTGCATGCACAACAATTTAGGCTAAATGAAATATAATGTTTACAGTTCAAATGAAATGAAAAAAATATTTCCATTTTTGTTCTGAAATTTATTTTATTATGAAAGCAGTCATCTGCCAGCACTCTTATTTCAGATTTAGAACTTCTATTACCCAGACGAACTTCAAAATTTAATACAGAAGAATCAATTTCTCGTTTCATGTTGAACGAATACAACTTTAATCAAAATCTGTTTATTTATCTATTTGCACGGTAAAATATTCTCATCCATCACTTTACCCCGCTCCTTAAATTAATGTATCTTGACAAAAACTTCAAAAACAAATGAACTATTATTGGCGTTGGATTTTTAATCAAATCAAACAAAAAAGAAAGAGAACGTAACTTTGCATAAAAACCACAAATAGACGTTAAAGTAGTCACTATAATCGCACTCTGCATGTATACAATATAGTTCTGCACATTTCAAAGTATTTAAGGTAAAACCTAACCAAAAAAGATTGTGTTCATTCTTCAGGTACTAAGGGCAACAGAGATAACTTACTTGGTCGTAATCATATCGCCAAGCAAGTGTTCTTTCACCACCCCAATTTCTATCAATAGAATATTGTGACGGCACCTAGTCTTTCCGACTAGGTAAGCCTAACACTTACAGAATAAATTGACAAAAATTAACCAACAGAACTATTAAGCAAAAACCGGATATCTATAAATGAACTCAACATGAAATAACATCCCAAAATTGGTAGTACAAGACATAAGCTCTACTGAGTTTATTAGCAAAATCCCTAAATACAGTTGTTCGAAAAAGGATTAAACAATACAAATACAATATAAGAATGTGACTCCGAGGCCTGTGAACGCGACGACAGGTTTACCTTGAGTCTCCACAGCAATGCTAGACCAACTAGCTAATAATCAACAATATTCGAGGCACCTGGATCTGCATAAAAATGTGCAGTAGCGTATTATGAGTACACCATAGCGGTACCCACTAAGTATCAAGACTAACATCGGTAGATTAGTGATGAGGGACATTCAAGACACCTACTAGACTAAACAAGTTGAACAAGTGTGAAGGTGAACTAACAAAGAAACAATAATAATAGAAAGCTAAGCAGGATTCGGAATACAAAACAATACTTGTAATGATACTCTGGTAACAACAATATTTAATAGGAAGCAGTCAGGTAATAATGTTGTAGACTAAGTTGATCATAGTCTAAGTCCGGTAAAACCAAATAAAGGAAAACAGACAACAACTCAATAAGAACAACCGCTTTCACACCAGATCTGTTCAAGTATTTTCACGAGGTACTAAACCTCATAGTAACAGCTCACGGGTCCCAATTCATGAACCCTAATCACTTGGCACCTTGTGCCCACATTACAACTCATAACCGCACGGACGACTCACGTGCCAATAGACACAGAAGGAAAGTAGACAAGAGTACGTATAATGGTCAATGACGTCATGATTTATCTTCTAAACCGATATGGGTGATTTAACTACGTGTATGCTTGTGCAAGTGTTCTAGCACAATTCAAATCAACAAATAAGGGTAGAGACAATGGATGACACATAAGAAACGATCACCATGCAATGTACAGTGTAGTACAAGCAGTAATGAAGTTTGAAACAACAACTAGTACAACAAGATTAGCTACATGAAACTAAGAAAATAGTGCAACAAGGAGGAAAAAAATTAATAGTATGCTAAGGAGACAACAATCAAAGACAAGTACAAAAGAATGGGGAAATGCCAACAAGAGTCCTACCGAGGTACCACCTCGTAGTCTCAAATCATAAAATGAATCACAAACATTCCTTATATCACAACAGGAGCCTTTATATTTATTTTTAAAAAATTATTTTTTCTGAAATAGCATCCGGCGTTTTAGCCCACCTTATCACACCGCATGACTTCTAGTAGTTTCCCTACTAGCCACATGTTTCAATCCCACCTTATCTCACCGCATGCGAACACCAAGTCTTATACCACCGCATGCATATCAATAATAACAACAACAAAGAAGAAACCTCGTGAAACACAGTAACAAAAGCACGACAGAAACCTCATGCAAACAACATAACAATTATCTCAACAATAACATATACATCAAAACATAACAACTCAGATAAATGACTTTCACAATATGTACCCACATACCACAACATTTCTTCAAAATAGTTTCAATATCACAATCACACATAGTCCTCGGTTCAACAACACTGAATACAACAGCAACAACGACAATAATACGAGAATACGACAAGTAAATCAACTAAGGAACTTCAAAACACAATGAAACGGAAGAACGAGCTCACAATGAAAGACACAACAGGGAATAATGGTTTCAAGAAGAATATCTCAACAGGAAAGAGATAATGTGTGGCAATGATTCCACAAAAGTACAACTCAATGATAAGAGGGATAATATGAATCAATGATTCCAAATAAGGATAACTCAACAATGATAAGGGATAACAAAACTTCATTTAGGGTTGAGCAACTACGGAAGAGATACAAAAAATTCAATTAAAGATAAACAGATTATGGAAAAGATATTAATAACTTCAATCAAGGATAAATAATTACAGAAAGGATAGCAAGGAAATAAAAGAGGCAACAACTTCGGCTAAGGCACTTTAGAGTTTAATATGCAAGAAGGGTAAAACATGAAGCAATTGGTTTCAAATAAGACTCGTAAGGGTGAATTTAGTAAATGGGAATTTAACATGAAAAAATAATTTCATATTTAATGGACATAAAAAACTAAGAGCCCTAATCGGTCAAATTCTCACAAATAAGCCTGAGTACATACTCGTCACCTCGCGCACACGGCATTCACATGAAACAATTAGCACAAGTGACTCAATTCCTAAGGGGTAGTTCCCCCACAAAAAGTTAGGCAAGATACTTACCTTAAAGAAGCTAGACTGACACTCTAAAATGACCTTCTCGAGTGAAACAGCCTCTGGACAGCTCATAGGAAACAATTCCAGTTAATAAAATTTCGATCTTTAACTAAAAATAAAAAGTCAACCCAAAATTCAACCCCCGAGCCCACACCTCAAAACCCGATAAAATTCACAAAACCCGAACACTCATTCCGATACGAGTCCAACCATACAAGAATTACCAAATTCCGTTATCAATTCGTCATTCAAATCATCATTTTATGTTTTTGAAAGATTTTTACAAAATTTCACATTTTCTTCCTTTCAATTCCTGATTTAATGATATAAATAAGTATGAAATCATGAAATTTAATCATTTTCGGATAGAGTACACTTACCAAAATCAAACTCGTGAAGAATCCTACCAGAATCACTCAAACTGGAGGCTTCAAACTCAAAAATGGACAAAAAGGCCAAACCCTCAAATATATGTGATTCTGCCCAGGTTTTTTCGCATTTGCGAACAGAAACGCCGCATTTGCGAGAAAAGGTTCGCATCTGTGAACCCAACTAGCCAGTCTAGTGGTCGCACCTGCGCAAGAATGAGTTGCATCTTCGACTCTGCAAAAGCGCATAAACAGCCACAGAAGCGGACATCTTCATATTTGTGATCAATGGGACGCAAAAGCGGCCATCACATCTGCGACAAAAACTCTACAAAAGCGAAGCTTCTTCTCGAGCCTCAACATCGCAAAAGCGGCTCCGCATCTGCGATCAAACCTCCGCGGAAGTGGATACACCTGAACACTACCCTATATCCTTAACCAAAAATTTGCAAAACGATCCGAACCTCGTCAGAAACTCATCTGAAACACTCGGGCCTCTGTCTGAAGATACCTACAAAGTTTCATAACACAACGTAGAACTACTAGATGCCACAAATCACATCAAATAACGTCTAAACTACGAATCTCACCTCGAATCAAACTTATGAACTTTCAAATCTTCCAACTTCCAAAATTCTTATCGAAACATATCAAATCAACCCGGAATGACGTTAACAAACTCAACTCCCGGTCAAACCTCTTAACCTTCTAAAACTTCAACTTTCTAATTTTTGCCAAAATGCAACAAATTACCCTACGAACCTCCAAATCAAAATATGAACACATGCCTTAGTCTAAAATCACCATACAGAACTATTGGAACCATCAAAACTCCATTTCAGAGTCGTCTACACAAAAGTCAAGACTCCGATCAACTCTTACCTCTTAAACTTCTTAAACAAGAATCATTCTTCCGAAATTCGAACTCGGCCATGCATGCATGTCATAATACATAATACAAAGCTGGTCAAGATCTGAAGCCACTGAACGGGATGCTAATCCTCAAAACGACCGCTCTAGTCGTTACATGTTCAATCGAATTAAATAAATACTTATTGTATGAATTTCTATTCTATTATGGTTAACGTCGTTGCTAAATCTATTCAAGCACTAGCAAAAAAATATATAAGAAGAATGAAACCTTCTTGTTGCCTTTTTGCATCTTCTGCATTTTAAAAACTTGTTTTGCAAGCTAATGCATTACAAATCCACCACCAATTTGAGTCGGGGGCTGCTCGGTTGTTGGGTACAGATTTGGTACAGGATGCCTTGGATAAGGTCAAGATTATTCAGGATCAACTTCGCACAGATCAGTCGAGGCAGAAGAGTTATACTGACCGACGAGTTCGTGATGTTGCATTCATGGGCGGAGAGAGGGTATTACTCCGGGTTTCACCCATGAAAGGTGTGATGAGGTTTAGAAAGAAGGGCAAGTTGTGCCCTAGGTACATCGGACCTTTTGAGATTCTTCAAGCAGTGGGTGAGGTGGCCTACAAGCTCCTATTGCCAACTAGTTTATCAGCAATTCATCCGAAGTTCCATGTGTCCATGCTCCGGAAGTACCACGGTGATTCGTCCAATGTGTTAGATTTCAACTCAGTCCAGTTGGACAAGGATTTGACTTATGAGGAGGAGGCGGTGGCTATTCTAGCCTGGTAGGTTTGACATTTGAGGTCTAAGAGTTATCCTTCAGTTCGAGTACAGTGGGTCGAGGCATCTACTTGAGAGTCCGAGGCGGACATGCGGAGTAGATATCCACACCTTTTCACCAATCCAGGTACTTTTCATGTCCATTCGAGGACGAACTGTTATTTTAGAGGTGGAGAATGTGATGACCCGATAGGTCATCTAGATTTTAAACCTTAATTCTGTGTTTTAAAGCCTTCAATAGCTTTTTTAAGCCTTTCTTGATTTACGTGCGCAGTTTGGGTATTTTTTCGAAAGGATTTTTATGTTAATTGATAAATATGAAATTTTGCCTTTAAAATCCAATTGGATTGACTTCGGTCAACTTTTTGAGCAAACATATCCAGACCTGTGTTTTGACGGTCCCGGTGGGTCCGTATCATGATTTGGGACCTGGGAGTATGACCAGAATTGAACTCGGAGGTCCCTAGCTCTAGTTATCGCTTTTTGTCTGAAATTGGAAGTTTAAAGGTTTAATGAGTTTAAAGATTTGACCAATATTTGCTTTTATTAATATCGGGTCTGTATTCTGGTTACGGAACCCAGTATAGGCCCACTACTATATTTTTGAATTGTCTGCCAAATTTGGTGAGAAATGGGGTTTGTTTGATGTTATTCGGACGTCCGGTTGTTAAAAATAGAAATTCTAACGTTTTCTTGGAAATTTCATTTGATTTGGTGTCGAATTAGTAGTTTTAGGCATTATTTTGGTGTTTTGAACGCGCGGGCGAGTTCGTATGAGGTTTTTGGACTTGTGTGCATGTTTGGTTTGGAGCCCCGAGAGCTGGGGTGAGTTTCGGATAGCCTACAGACCATAGTTCTTTACAAAATTTGGTTTTCTTAACTTGTGATGGTTTCTGGTGTTCCCTTCATCGCATCCGCGAAGGCACTCCCACGAATGCAAAGAGTGAACTGGACTGGGTGGGATTTCCTTCATCGCGAACATGATAGCTGGATCGCGAGCGCGGAGCGATGGGGGGCCTTACCATTCGCGAACGCGATCAGCTTCCCACGAACGCGTAGGCTTGAGACCTGGGGAGGGGGATTATTGTTTCTTCTATGCGGACGAGATAATTGGCTCACAAACGCGAAGTCCATGGAGGATCAGCCTTCGCGAATGTGTGGGAGGACTAGCGAACGCGAAGGCCACTTGGGCTGCTGCACATCGGGAAAGCGAAGAAAGCTTGACACCAAGACCTTAAAACAGTCCCTAAAAGGTGATTTTGTCATTTCTTAAATTTTCAAACCTAGAAAACCATAGAGGAGATTTTCCCAAGAGCTCTTCTTCTCCAATTTGTTGGTAAGTGATTCTAACCTACTTTCTTTCAATGACCCATTACATTTTCATAAGATTTCCATCTAAAATCTAGGATTTTCATGGTAGAAATTAGGGATTTTTGTAAAGTTGGAATTTAGACCTCAAATTGGAGTCGGATTTCGAAACAAGCTACATAACCGGGCTGGGGGTGAATGGGTAATTAGGTTTTGGTCCGAATTTCGGGTTTGGACCAAGTGGGCCCGAGGTCGATTTTTGAATTTTTGGGGAAAAGTGTGGGAATTCTATATTTATGCATTTCAATTGATTGCTTTAGCAATATTTGATATTATTGAGTCAATTGTGGTTAGATACGAGTGGTTTGGAGGCGGATTCTAGGGGAAAGGCCCTGGTAGAGCTTTGAGCTGACTGCGGAGCGAGGTAAGTGTTGAGTTTAACCTCGATTTGAGGGAATTAGGAACCCTCGGACTATGTGCTATGTGAATTCCATGTGTTGCAGTGTATATGTGAGGTGACGATTGCTTATACGCCACCAAATTTCTTGTTTCCCTGCTTTTTACGCTTTTCCTTAATTATTTCCTTCCCTGCCTTAACTATTATGTGCTCTAAATGCCTTCCATGCTTTATTTTCTACCCGTTAATTATTGTTTCTCCTGTAAAAAATGTTAGACCCTTTCATGCTTTTATGAAGCGTTGTTATTACCTTAATTGACTTACTTGCACCTTTTAATTGTCATTTACCGGACTTGTCTTACCATTTAACATTTCATATGTAAATTATCAATTTTGTACGAGGCTTCCTTTCTAGTTCAGCCTCATATTCGTCAATCATAGAGGTTCTTGTGATTTGAGTTATTGGTTTGATTGCTCTCATAGAATACTTGTACTGATATGGTAGGATCGGGTTGCACGTCGCAACAAGTGAAATAAGGGTGGATGATATGGTAAAATAAGGGTGAATTTATAAAGATATGGTGGGATCCAGTTGCACGCTGCAACAGGTGAAATAAGGGTGGATTGTGATACTGTCACGACCCGAAATCCCACATTCAGGCCGTGATGGCGCCTAACGTTGCACCCGCTAAGCAAGCCAATGTGTTGAGTGAATTGATTTATTAACAAGTGAAAGTAATAAACACTGACTAGATAATTGAGATAAAATGCGGAAGCTTAACAAAATCTAAATAGCAATAGCCAATAACGAAGAAATCCCTTTACGTACAAAATGCAGAAATGGAGTGACAACCTCACAAACTAGTCTAAGATTTAGCTAAAGACAACAGTTGAAATAAAATGATATATCTGTCTAGAAACACATAGATGATAGAATGAAAGATAGACAGTGACGCCGAGATCCACGAACGCCTGCGGAACTACCTCGGTGTCGTCTGAAATGGACAGAAGGATACTCCCCCAAATGATGTCCACTGGGTCTGGCTGCGTAATCTGCAAACCATAGAGAAGTGCAGGTGTAGAATCAATACAACCGACCCCATGTACTGAGCAAGTGCCGAGCCTAACCTCGGCGAAGTCTGTTTCTTACCAAATTTTGATCTGAAACACGTCAAACCAAGTTTGTTTCTTACCAAATTTTACAGATAACTCACATAACACATATTGAACCTGTTCTGGGCTCCGGAACCATAATACGGGCGGTAACACAGATTTCACATCAAAGTTCATTTTCAGAAGTCTTTATTATTTTCAGAAAATAATTTTTCTTTAAAAACTCATTTCTCGGACTTGGGACCTCGGAATTCGATTCCGGGCATACGCCCAGGTCCCATATTTTCCTACGGACCCTCCGGGACCGTCAAATCATGGGTCCGGGTCCGTTTACCAAAAATGTTGACCAAAGTCAACTTTATTTAAATAATTATTATAAGAACATCATTTTATCAATTTTCCACATAACGGCTTCGCGGCTACATGCTCGGGCTGCGCACGTATATTTAGGTTACATAAAAGGAGGCTTTCATGGCCTCAGAACATAGATTTTGCTACAATTACACGGGATGACCTTTTGGGTCATCACAATCTCCACCTCTAAAATAAACGTTCGTCCTCGAACGGACATAGAAGAATACCTAAAGCGGGGAAAAGATGGGGATATCGGCTTTGCGTATCGGACTCGGACTCCTAGGTAGCTGCCTCAACAGGCTGACCTCTCCACTGAACACGAACCGAAGGATAACTCTTCAATCTCAACCGTCGCACCTGCCGATCTAAAATGGCTATCGGCTCCTCCTCATAAGACAAATCCTTGTCCAACTGAACACCACTGAAGTCAAGTATATGAGATTGATCTGCAATATACCTCCGGAGCATAGATACGTGAAATACCGGATGCACGGCTGACAAACTAGGTGGCAAGGCAAGTCTGTAGGCCACCTCTTTTACCATAACCAGAATCTCTAATGGACCAACGTACCTAGGGCTCAACTTGCCCTTCTTTCCGAATCTCATCACGCCCTTCATGGGCAACACCTGAAGAAATACCCGACCTCCTATCATAAATGCCAAATCTCGAACTCTGCGATCCGCATAACTCTTTTGCCTGGACTGAGCTGTACGAAGTCTATCCTGGATGATCTTCACCTTGCCCAAGGTATCCTGGACTAACTCAGAACCCAACAATCTAGCCTCTCCCGACTCAAATCATCCGACTGGAAACCGACACCGCCTACCATAAAACGCCTCATACGGAGCCATCTGAATGCTCGACTGATAGCTGTTGTTATAGGCAAACCCAGCAAAAGGCAAGAGCTGGTCCCATGAACCACCAAAGTCAATGACACAAGCTCGCAACATATCCTCCAAAATCTAAATAGTACGCTCGGATTGTTCGTCCGTCTGAGGATGAAATGATGTGCTCAAATCAATCTGTGTGCTCAACTCTCGCTGAAATACGCTCCAGAAATGGGAGGTAAACTGAGTACCTCAGTCTGATATAATGGATATGGGCACACCATGCAATCTAACACTCTCTCTCATATAGATCTTTTCCAACTTCTCTGTCGAATACGAAATTGATACTGGGATGAAGTGCACTGACTTGGTCAGTCTATCCACAATGACCCATACTGCATCAAGAAACCTCTGAGTCTGTGGGAGTCCAACTATGAAATCCATGGTGATACGCTCCCACTTCCACTCGGGAAGCTGAATCTGCTGCATCAAACCACCGGGTCTCTGGTGCTCGTACTTAACCTGCTGACAGTTCAAGCACCGAGCTACATATGCTACAATATCCTTCTTCATCCTCCGCCACCAATAATGTTGTCGTAAGTCCTGATACATCTTTGTGGCGCCCATAAGAATAGAATATCGGGAACTACGGGCCTCCTAAAGTATCAACTCCCGAATACCATCAACATCAGGTACACAAATACGACCCTGCATTCTCAAAACTCCCTCATCATCCACAGTAACCTGCTTGGTACCTTCGTGTCGAACCGTATCTCTAAGAACACATAGATGGCAATCATCATACTGCCTGGCCCGAATACGATCATACAATGAAGAACGGTCCACGGTATGGGCCAACACACTGTTAGTCTCAGAAACCTCCAATCTCATAAATCGGTTGGCCAAGGCCTGAACATCCAACGCAAGCAGTTTCTCTCCGACTTCTAAATAAGCAAGACTACCCATACTGGCTGACTTCCGGGTCAAAGCATCGGCCACCACATTAGCCTTCCCCGGATGATAAAGAATGGTAATATCATAATCCTTCAGCAACTCTAACCATCTCCTCTGCCTCATGTTCAACTCCTTCTGTTTGAACAGATACTGCAAGCTATTATGATCCGTGAACACCTCACATGGAACACCATACAAATAATGCCTCCAAATCTTCAATGCATGCACAATCGCTGCTAACTCCAAGTCATAAACTGGACAAATCTTCTCATGAACCTTCAACTGACGAGAAGCATAGGCTATAAACTTGCCATCCTCATCAACACTGCACCAAGTCCCACCCGTGAAGCATCACAATACACAGTATATGGTCCTAAACATGTAGGAAAAACTAACACCGGTGTCGTGGTCAAGGCTGCCTTGAGCTTCTGAAAGCTCTCCTCGCACTCCTCCGACCACCTGAACTGGGCACCCTTCTGAGTCAATCTGGTCATCGGGGCTGCAATGGATGAAAATCCCTCCATAAACCGGCGATAATAACCTGCTAAGCCCAAGAAACTCCGAATCTCAGTAGCTGAGGTGGGTCTAGGCCAATCTCTGACTGCTGAAATCTTCTTGGGATCCACCTGAATACCCTCTGACGATACCACATGGCCTAGAGATGCAACTGAACTCAACCAGAACTCACACTTGGAAAATTTGGCATACAACTGTCTATCCCTCAAAGTCTGGAGGACGACCCGAAGGTGCTGCTCATGCTCCTCACGGCTACGGGAGTAAATCAAAATATCATCAATGAAAAAAATCACAAATAAGTCCAAATAGGGCCTGAACACTCGGTTCATCAACTCCACGAATGCAGCGGGGGCATTAGTCAACCCAAAAGACATCACCAAAAACTCATAGTGCCCATAACGAGTGCGAAAGGTTGTCTTAGGGACATCAGAAGCCCTAATCCTCAGCTAATGGTAACCAAATCTCAAGTATATCTTGGAGAACACTGTAGCACCCTGAAGCTGGTCAAATAGATCATCAATCCTCGGAAAAGGATACTTATTCTTGATAGTAACCTTATTCAACTGCCGGTAGTAAATACACATCCTCATCGAGACTTCTTTCTTCTTGACAAACAACACTGGAGCACCCCAAGGAGAAACAATAGGCCTAATGAAGCCTTTATCCAACAAATCCTGCAACTTCTCCTTCAATTCCTTCAACTCTGGCGGGGCCATACGATACGGAGAAGTAGAAATAGGCTGAGTGCCATGAGCTACCTCAATACAAAAATCAATATCCCTGTCGGGTGGAATACCCGGCAGGTCATCAGGGAATACCTCTGGATACTCACGAACCACGGGCACAGACTCCAGGGAAGGAACCTCGGTGCTAGAATCACGAACATAGGCCAGATATGCCAAACAACCCTTCTCGACCATGCGTTGCGCCTTCATATACGAAATAACTCTACCAGAAGAATGACTAGGAGTCCCTGTCCAATCCAAACGAGGTGCCCCTGGCAAGGCCAAGGTCACTATCTTGGCATGACAGTCCAGAATAGCATAATAGGGGGATAACCAATCCATCCCCAATATAACATCAAAGTCAACCATATCAAGAAGCAAAAGATCAAACTCAGTCTCCAGACCACCAATAACTACTAAGCAAGCACGGTAGACTCGATCTACCACTACAGAATCACCCACCGGTGCAGACACATGCATAGCAGTACTCAAGGAATCACAGGGCATACTCAAATAAGGGGCAAAATATGAAGACACATAGGAGAATGTAGAACCGGGATCAAATAACACCGAAGCCTCTCGGATGCAAACTAAAATCGTACATGTAATAACTGCATCAGAAGCCTCAGCGTCAGGCCTGGCAGGAAAAGCATAGCACCGGGGCTGAGCTCCTTCAACCTGAACATCACTGGGTCGACCTACTGCGGCCTGACTTCTACCTCTCGTGGAATGTCCTCCACCTCTATGAGTCTGACCTACACCTCTGGCCCCACGACCACTACCCCTAGCTGGTTGAGGGGGTGGGGTTTCACCTGATGCGCGAACCATGGAACGGGAACCCTGATACTGAGACCCACCAAAACCTCGGGGGAAAAACCTGGAAATATGACCCGAAACACCACAAGAATAACAAGGCCTATGCTACTATGGCTGCTGACTCTAGAACTTGCTCTGTCGACCCTGATAACCACCCTGGAAGCTCTGAAGCGGCGGTGCGCTGATAGGTGCGGGTGGTGCACTAATAGGAGCTGGCAGTGCACGGTGAGCTACCTGAAGTGCCGACTGATAGGGTCCGGGAGGATGTCCTCTGCCGAAAGAATCCCTGCCCCAAAATGAGGCTCCACTTAATCGACCGAAGTGACGGGTCCTCCTGTCAACCCCCTGACCACCACCCTGTGACAAAATCATCTCAATCCTCCTGGCCACATTGGCCGCATACTGGAATGAAATATCAGTACCTTACTCCTTGGCCATCTGCCTGATGGGCTGAGCTAAACCCTCAATAAACCTCCTCACTCTCTCACGATCAGTGGGGAGTATCATCATATCATGTCGAGCTAGAGTGATGAACCTGGTCTTGTACTGAGTGACAGACATAGATCCCTGCTGGAGGCGCTCAAACTACCTCCGAAGATCCTTCCTCTGAGTAACTGGAAGGAACTTCCCCAAGAATAACTCGGAGAACTGAGCCCAAGTCAATGGTGCAGACCCAGCTGGCCAAGTCTTGGCAGAACCCGAAAGACGAAAAGTAGCAAAATCAAATCCATTGGACTCTACTATGCCCATGTTCCGAAGAACCTCATGACAGTTGTCCAAATAATCCTGGGGATCCTCTGATGGTGCACCAGTAAATGTAGTAGTGAATAACTTGGTGAATCTATCCAATCTCCATAAAGCATCTGCTGACATAGCTTCTCCCTCAACTGTCGGTGCCACAATGCCCGGATGAGCTACTCCGGCTGCCTGAGGTGCCGGAGTCTGAAACTGTGGATCTAGCTTCTCTGGTGTGCGAGTAGCAGGAGTCTGGGTCCCTCCCCCAGCCTAAGAAACAGCTGGTGCAGTAGGAAGAAGACCGGCCTGAGCCACACTCTCTATGAGTCCAACTGAGCGGACTAGAGCATCCTGAACCACCGGGGTGGAAATGAACCCCTCTGGGACCTGAGCTGGTCCAACTAGGACTGTCTGAGTAGGAACCTCACCGGCAAAGTCTACATGTGGGTCCTGTACTGGGGCTCCTGCTCTGGGCTGAGCCCTACCCCTGCCTCGGCCTCTCATACGGCCTCGGCCCCTTGTAGGAGCTGCAACAGGAGGATCGGACTGCTGATCGGTAGATGAGGAAGCACGCGTTCTCGCCATCTGCGAGAGAATAGAATCAAAACTCAATTATCATTTAGAATTCGAATCGCACGACAGAAAAAAAGAAAAGTGAAGTTATTCCTAACTTTGCAGCCTCTAGGGGATAAGTACAGACGTCTCTGTACCGATCCTTCAGACTCTACCAAGTTTGTCCGTGAGTTGTGAGACCTAAGCAACCTAGTACTTAGATACCAACTTGTCACGATCCGAAATCCCACCTTCAGGCCGTGATGGCGCCTAATGTTGCACCTGCTAGGCAAGCCAACATGTTGACTGAATTGATTTATTAACAAGTGAAAGTAATAAATAATGACTAGATAATTGAGATAAAATGCAGAAGCTTAACAAAATCTAAATAATAATATCCAATAACTAAGAAATCCCTTTACGTACAAAACCCAGAAATGGAGTCACAACCGCACGAACCAGTCTAAGATTTAGCTAAAGACAACTGTTGAAATAAAATGATATATCTGTCTGGAAAAACATAGATGACAGAATGAAAGATAGACAATGACGGTGAGATCCACAAACGCCTGCAGAACTACCTCGGTGTCGTCTGAAATGGACTGAAGGATACTCCCCCTAACGATGTCCACTGGGTCCGGCTGCATAATCTGCACAACATAGAGAAGTGCAGGTGTAGCATCAGTACAACCGACCCCATGTACTGAGCAAGTGCCGAGCCTAACCTCGGCGAAGTAGTGACGAGACTAGGACACGAGAACAAATATTACCTGTGCAGTTCGATAATATAGTAGGAAATAAACAAGAAATACAGCTATGGGAAGAACATGTTGGGGATGAAAAGGAAACAATTGCTAAAACAATAGAATCAAGTACTAACTGGAATGTAGAAGTAAAACAGGAAGTAACAACTCGAAACAAGTAAAATAGATAGGATAAGGCACGACATGACCCCTCGTGCATAGCCTCACAAACACTCGACACGGAATGTCCCCACGTGCATAAACAATAAAGTCACTCGGCACGGAGTCCCCTCGTGCATAAATAATAATCACTCGGCACGGAATGTCCCCTCGTGCATAAATAATAATCATTCGGCACGGAATGTCCCCTCGTGCATAAATAATAAGTACTCGGCACGGAATGTCCCCTCGTGAAAAAATAATAAATAAAACCAACAATTGATATGAAATTTTAACAATACGACATTTCAAATGTAGAAATAATCAACAAAATTCTATTGTCCCGGCAAGGGACTCAGCTACAACCAATCTCACTCAGAATTATAATGTCAACAGTAAAACCCTCGACCGAACACATAATCAATAACTTTCTACGTCATGAAATAACCTCTAGGTACCAGTTCCAGGGTTCCCAATAATTCACAGCACAGAGAATATCAAAGAACATTAAATAACTCATCAAAATTCGACTCACGGGCATGCTTGACCACAACATATAGGTACCCGTCACCTAACATATACGTTGGACATGAAATACACATAGCAAATAAGACTCTATACCTATTCCCTCAAGCTAAGGTAGGCCAAACACTTACCTCGGCTCCAAGAATGCAAGTCAAGCCTCAATCACGGCCATTCCTCTTGAATCCAACTCCGAAACGATAATATCTAGACATAATTGACTTAATAACATCATTAATTATTCAATAACTCAATCCCAAAGCCTAATTATACATTTCTCATCATTCTTCCAAAAATACCAAAATTCAACCCCGGGCCCGCTTGGTCCAAACCCGAGGTTCGGACCAAAACCCGATCACCAATTCCCCCACGAGCCCGAATATACCATTTGTTTTGAAATCCGACCCCTAAACGAGGTTGAATTCCCAAAAATTCCAAAAGCCCTAACTCTACCCAAAACCCCCAATTTCTACCTTTGATTTCATGTTTGTAGGTCTAGAATCTAGTGATTGATGAAGGAAAATGGAAGAAATTAGCGTTAGGATTACTTACCCAAGTGGTTATGGTGGAAAAATAGCTTGGAAGTCGTCTATGGGGTTTGGAGAAGGAGCAAATGGTGAAAATATGAAAAATCTCGTAATAGCATTCTGTTTTGGGGTCATTTAAATCGCTGGGCAAAAATGACCTACGCGATCGTGAAGAAATGAGTGCGATCGCGGAGGGTACTGGACATTGACCATCGCGATTGCGACCAAACAACCGCGTTCGTGTAGAGTAATATGCTACCCAGCCCCCAGATGCCTTTAACGCTATGCGATCGCGTGAGGCCCCTTGCGGTCGCGTAGAGCACTTTCCCCAGGCTCTGAGATCGCGTCCTAGGCCCTGCGTTCGCCTAGGGTAATTTCCCAACCCCAGCCATATGAACAACGCGATTGCGGAGGGAAAATCACAGAACACTAGAAACAGTAGAACACCAGATTTTTCTAAGCCTAAATAACCCCGACGCCTACCCGAAACTTACCCGAGCCCTCGGGGCTCAAAACCAAATATACACACGACTTCAAAATCATCCTACGGACTTATTTAAGTAATAAAATCACCAAAATAACTTCAAAAACAATGAATTAAACTCCAAAATCTATAGAATTTTCTCCAATTCATAAATTTCTAAATTTTCCAATTTTGATCCGAAACACGTCAAACCAAGTTCGTTTCTTACCAAATTTTACAGATAACTCATATAACACATATTGAACCTGTTCCGGGCTCCGGAACCATAATACGGGCCCGGTAACACATATTTCACATCAAAGTTCATTTTCAGAAGTCTTTATTATTTTCAGAAAATAATTTTTCTTTAAAAATTTATTTCTCGGAATTGGGACCTCGGAATTCGATTCCGGGCATACGCCCAGGTCCCATATTTTCCTACGGACCTTCCAGGACCGTCACGGGTCTGGTTCCGTTTACCAAAAATATTGACCAAAGTCAATTTTATTTAAATAATTATTATAAGAACATAATTTTATCAATTTTCCACATAACGGCTTCCCGGCTACACGCCCAGGCTGCGCACGCATATCTAGGATGATAAAAGGAGGCTTCCATAGCCTCGGAACATAGATTTCGCTACAATTACACGGGATGACCTTTTGGGTCATCACAAATACTGATTTTTGTTATATAGTGGGATCGGGTTGCGCGCCGCCGCATATTTATTTGTGATTGTTGATATTATTACGGTGGAATAATAAAGGATTTTGTTGTATGATGGGATCGGGTTGCGCGCCGCAATAATCTATGTGTTCCTATTTCCTTGAGCTCTGATGGTTTTCGGCATTTTTCATTCGAAACTCTAAGGATTGGTAATTCTGATCGTCACTGTTTATTTTCTTGAGGTTTGTCATTATCTTCAGTTATTGCCTTATTTTGTTCCGTATTTTATTTCCTGACTTTATTATATACTTTGTACAGGTTGTAGTGTAAGTGACTTGCCTTAGCCTTGTCGCACCTCCTTTTTCCCGAAAAGGTGGATAAGGGAGTTTTTTCAATTAAAGTGACATTATCGAATTTGGAATTTTTAATTAATTTTTAGAGTCGCCACTTGGAATATTTATGGTGTCCCAAGTCAACGTTATTTTAAAATCTCAAATCGAGGAAAATTTTGACTCCGTTCAAAAAGTCTGTGAAACTAGAAGGCCGTGTAAGGAATTATGTTAACCCGGGAGAAGGTGTTAGGCACTCCCGAGTTCCGTGGTTTTAGCACGGTCTCTTAGTGATTTATACTTCGCCTATTTTATCTAATTACTCATTTAAAGACGTATGTATAGCTTTTACCGCTTCTAATTACTTGATTAATCGCATTTAAAGAATTATCTTAATACGAGTTACGTGTATGTATACTCGTTCAGTTTGGTGTGTAAAGAATCATGACACGCGTACGGGTACACAACTTTTACCACTTAGTTTATTTAAGAAAAAGTTTGGTCAAATTTGCGCGGACTTGTACATTGAATTTATTTGAAAAAATCGGGATCACGTCACGCGAACATGTACGCAATCACCATACTCGACTGAATTAACAATGTGCCTAAAGTATTCTAACGCTTTCATCATTTATTCATGTGAATGTCCGAAGTTATGGAATAACTGAGAAAAATGTGTCAGCTTTGTATTCAAAAATCAGACCAACACATTCTTTGTCAAAACCTACGGCCCATTGCAATTAAGAGAAAACCAAAACCAATCTCGTGCAGTTCTATAATTATCACAAACGTCAATCTCATATTAAGCATCAATAAAGAATATTCACTTGCCTTGGTAATTATTCAACTCATGTTATATCACTAAAATAAAGAGTTGATAATCCTAGGTTTATTTGAGCACAAAAATGAATTATTAAAACATTCGACCATGGTTACCAACTTAAGATCAAGAGGCATGGCAGAACAATCCCAAAATAATTTGAAAGAAACACATGAACATGAAGCATCAAAACTTAACGAGAAATGAGTGAGAAATTGAACCTCGAAGCAATAGCTCTTTCAAGTTAAACAACGGCGGTATATACACGAACCAAAATTGGAACTTTCGACGCCAGCGACGGGAACTCGACAGAAGCTCAAAGGGACCTTGTTCGACATGGTTTTTGCGATGTTTACCAGCTGACTTTTGGAGCTGTTTTTGCTGGTTTTGGTTAGAGATTTAGGGACGATTTTTATGGCTTTTCGGGGGTAATTTCTGGGCTGTTTTAGGAGGATAAAGATAGGCAATAGCTGCTGCGTTTTTTGCCGAGTTTCGGGACTATTTTGATGCTAATTTTCAGCTGAATTTTGAAGGTAGTTTTGGCTGAGATTTTGGTTCGTTTTGGTTATGTTTGGGTGGCTGATTTGAAGACGTTTTTGGGGTGTTTTGGAGGCATTTCAATGTTGGTTTCGGACAGCTTTCATGGAGTTTTATGGCTGAAAATAGGGGCTGTTTTAAGGTGGCTTCTTGATGGAGCTTGAAGGTTACTTCGATGGTTGTTTAGGGGTCATTCTTAGAGCTGATTTTTGGGACTGTTTCAGCTGAGTTTTGAGGTTATTTTTTGGAGGTTTTGCTGTGTTTTAATGGATTTTCTAGAGGAAGAAGATGAGTTTATGGTTAGGAATAAGAATAGGGAAGCAACTGCGTTTCTCACCCAAAATAACTGCGTTTTTTAGCTCTGTTTTTCGTCTGATTCCCTTGTTTTCCCCTTCTCTCGTTCCTTTCCCTTTGTTCTGTCCAGCCCTTTTTCCCCGTCCCTCTCTCTATTGTATCTTTGTGTGTTTATTTTCGTCAGATGAGTGTGTGTATGTATTTAGGTGTAGCTAAGGAAATAATGAAGAGGATGAGAGCTTTTTGGAAAATAGGGAGGGGTGTCTGCCATTTCTGTCTAGTTTATTAGGGGTGCTCCCTTTTTTTTGTTTCTCTTGTATGTATTTCTGTGTGTTTATTTAGGAGTAGGTATAGGGATTAATTGGTGGCCAAGAAAGGGAGTGTATGGGAATGTGAGTTTGTTACAAAAAATAAGGAAATCTTGCCACATGGAAACGACTCATTAGTAAAAATAAAAAATACTAGCCAAATAATTAAAATCAAGAACACTTAATTTTTTGTGATTTTTAGTTTTCTTAAATAAAACCTACTAAAAATGAAATCAAGGTAAAAATATGTAGATTAAACTTAAAATTATTTACATACTAAAAAGTGTTGAAAAATCCCAAGTATGGTATCAACTAGGGAGTGGAGACCCTATGTTAGCATCAGGTTATGCTGGCATCAGGTTATGCTAGCATCAACTAGGGAGTGGTGACCCTATGTTGGCATCAAGTTATGTCGACATCAACTAGGGAGTAGAGACTCTATGTTGGCATCAGGTTATGTTGGCATTGGGTTATGCTGGCATCAACTAGGGAGTGGGGACCATATGTTGGCATCAACTAGGGAATGGAGACCCTATGTTGGCATCAGGTTATGTTGACATCAACTAGGAAGTGGAGACCCTATGTTGGAAAGTTATCAGGTTATGCTGGCATCAACTAGGGAGTGGGGCCCTATGTTGGAAAAGTCATCAGGTTATGATGGTATCAACTAGGGAGTGGGACCCTATGTCGGAAAGTCGTCAGGTTATGATGGTATCAACTAGAGAGTGGGACCCTATGTTGGAAAAGTGATCAGGTTATTTTGTCATCAACTAGGGAGTGGGACCCTATGTTGGAAAATCATCAGGTTATGCTGGCATCAACTAGGGAGTGGAGACCCATTGTTTGAAAATCATCAGGTTATGCTGGTATCAACTAGGGAGTGGGACCCTATGTTGGAAAATCATCAGGTTATGCTGGCATCAACTAGGGAGTGGAGACCCATTGTTTGAAAATCATCAGGTTATGCTGGTATCAACTAGGGAGTGGGACCCTATGTTGGAAAAGTCATCAGGTTATGCTGTCATCAGGTTATGTTGGCATCAAGTTATGCTGGCATCAACTAGGGAGTGGGACCCTATGTTGGAAAAGTCATCAGGTTATGCTGTCATCAGGTTATGTTGGCATCAAGTTATGCTGGCATCAGGTTATGCGGTTATGCGGTTATGCTGGCATCAGGTTATGCTGGCATCAACTAGGAAGTGGAGACCCTATGTTGGAAAATCATCAACTAGGGAGTCGAGACCCTATGTTGGCATCAAGTTATGCTGGCATCAACTAGGGAGTGGAGACTCTATGTTGGCATCAACTAGGGAGTGGATACCTTATGTTGGCATCAGGTTATGTTGGCATCAAAAAGGGAGTAGAGACCCTATATTGGCATGAAATAGGGAGTAGAGACCCTATGTTGGCATCAGGTTATGCTGGCATCAGGTTATGCTGGCATCAGGTTATGCTGCCATCAACTAGGGAATGGAGACCCAATGTTGGCATCAACTAGGGAGTAGAGACCCTATGTTGGCACCAGGTTATGCTGGCATGAACTAGGGAGTAGAAGCTCTATATTGGCATCAACTAGGGAGTGGATACCGTATGTTGGCATCAGGTTATGCTGGCATCAGGTTATGCTGGCATCAACTAGGGAATGGGACCCTATATTGGCATCAACTAGGGAGTGGAGACCTTATGTTGGCATCAGGTTATGTTGGCATCAACTAGGGAGTGGAGACCCTATGTCGGCATCAGGTTATGCTGGCAACAACTAGGGAGTGGAGACCCTATGTTGGCATCAGGTTATATTGGAATCAACTAGGGAGTGAGACCCTATGTTGGAAAGGATGTAGCTAGGGATTAGAGACCCTATACTATCATGGTTTTGAATAATTTCCAACATCATTTCTTCTTTTCTTCTTTTATTTTCAGAGAGTAAATGAATGCGGGAAATAATTTGGAGGAGACTTCCCTTTTGAATTTTTTTTTGCAAAGCTTTTCAAGCCCATGCGCAATTTCTTTTTGGTTGCCCCTGCTTTTTGCAAGGTTGCTTTCGGGTTGCACCTGTTTCCTGTTTTCTTCAAACAAAGAACAATTTATCAGTTTGAAATGGTGGTTGGTTTTATGGCCTTGATCATCTTGGTCACTTGATTTTGGCTCGTCCTTTTGACGAAGATCTCAATTGCTTGTTTGCTTGCTAGAGATTGGTTTCATTTCTAACCTTGGGGATCTTGACTTTTCCAAGACTTTACCGGGATGGTTAATCATGTGGAACTTAACCTTTTCGGCTTTATTTTGTCATTGTAGGTCTCACTTCCGACTTGTGTTTTTTTTTTCCGGTTGGCTCCTCAAACTTTGCTGCAACGGCTAGTCGCGTGGGACTTAACCTTTTCCAACTTTATTTCGCCTTCGTAGGCATTTCATTTCTGGCTCCTTTCTTCCAATCTTTAATTTCAGAGCATTTGGGGTACCTTGGCTTTTCAAACCTTGTCGAGTCGGTTAGCCACGTGGAGCTCAACCTATTCAACTTCATTTGCCTTTATAGGCGCCTCAATTTGATTTTCTCCTTCCAAGAGTTCTAATTTCGAAGCATAGGCCGCCATGGCCAATCGAGGTCAATTTGATGCCCCTGACGAGGCTGGGTGCCTTTTTGCATATTAGCTCGTATCAAATGAGAACCCTGTAAATCAGTCTTGCCATCATGTCTTTGTCTCAGTTTCGGAATAGAGTTAGACCGAAAGGGATTGAAAGAAAAAACAAACAATAGAATGGACAAATGAATTTAGACAAGAGGTATCCCTTTTGGGCAAAGGAAAGAAGGACTTATCTGAAGTACATGTGAATTACAATGAACATGACATGCCTCTTGGACTGGATGCCTGATCCGTGTAAACCGTCTGACTCTCAGAAATTCATCACAACTTTTGCCTCGAAATCGAGAAACCTTGCCTAGGACTGTGTCAATGTCAGTGACGGATTATCTATCTTTGTTTTATTTTCGATCAGTGGCGCCCTTTGCAGGTTTTCACCAGCTAACCTCTCTCATTTCTCTTCTCATCGTCCCCTTATAGTGCTCTTTGCGAGTTTTCACTAATAAGACTCTCTCATTTTCAGTTTCTCTGCTTACCATCGCCTCACGGTGCCCGTGTGGGTTTTGACCAATAAGACTCTCTCATTTTATTTCTCTCATTTGGTTGTATCAGATCCAAGTAACTGTATCTTACAATTTTGGACATCTTTACCGATTGATCGGAAGGACTTGAACAGGATTTGGGGTAAAAAGAATTTGGATTGAATTACATCTTTGGAACCTTTCAGGTGAAACCATCGCCGAACCATTATAACTTCTGCCCCAGTTTCACTTTCAGGGGGGAATTTTGATTTTTATTTTGGTGTGACTGAACCCCATAGAGAGGCTGCCTACGTATCCTTTCGGAATCAAGTCGAACGTAGTTCAAGAAATTTTTGTTTCATCATTTTTTTCTTTTGTTTTTCTTTTCCTTCTGTTTTCTTTTCTTTTTCTTTTTCCTTTTTCCTTTTTTCATTTTATTTTTTTGTCTCTCTTTTTTTTGTTGTTGTTTTCTTTTTTCCTTTCCTTTTTTTTGTTTTTTGTTTTTCTTTTTTTTTCCATAACACTTTCAGGTTCCAAAGAGGGTAATCAAAGAAAGGTAACCGGCTCAAAGGGTTGGCAAACGGGGTAATAGTGTTTGGATAGAGAGAATGAAAGCCTTCGTCATCCCAACCGGAGAACATTTAATACTATATGGAAGATAAAACATGGTACCTTTTTTCTGCACCTGCATTGACAGCTATTTCAGGGACATTTTTTTCGACATACCCCAAGTACAAACGCACTCTTTTGGCAGTACACTTGTTGCAATGTATGGACCTTTCCAATTTGGAGCCAATTTTCCTTTTGGATAGAGAGAAAGAAAGCATTCGTCATGTCGATTGGAGCATTAATGTTATATAAGGATCAAACATAGTACCTTTTGACTGCACATGCATGGACAGTTATTTCAGGGACATTTCTTTTGATGTTTCCCAGGTACTACGCTTTTTTGGCAATACTCCTGTTACTATGTATGGATCTTTCCAATATGGAGCCTTTGTTTTATTTCCTTAAACCTATCTTTATTGCATTCTGATTCTTGATTCATTATTTCGAAGTCTGACAGCGTCTTAGAATCTGGGCATGAAGTCTGCAAGCATGTCATGTTATTGAGTGCATTTAACAAAACTGAAAGTAGAGTAAGAAAAGAGACAAGATTAGGAAAAGAGACATTCTTGAAAAATTAAATATTAATTCCATTTGATTTTTGATGATTTTTTTTTTGGTTTAAAGATAGGAGGATTTACATCGGAAAGTAAGACAATAAAGTAAAACATCTGGATCACACCCTGAGGTAATCCGGACGCAGAAAGGATAGCAAGACCGGCTACCGAGACTACCATCTGATGGGGGAACTTTCAGGCTTGGCGACCATTTTTGTTCTTCTGTCTCGACAATGGCTTTCAGTGCCGGATCTAATTCTTCATCTTCACAAATTTTTCCGACTATTGGCCCAATGTGAACATGTAGGGGATTGTTCATCATATTAGGGTCATCTTCATCCCTAAGCACTATTGTTTGGACCTCGATGAGGTCTTCCACTTCTCTTTTAAGAGTCCAACAATCTTCAGTGTCATGCCCTACTGCTCCTGAGTGGTATTTACACTTGGCATCAGCTCAGTGCGAGGGGGACTCGGGGTTTGACTAGTTTGGGGGCACTGGATGTAGCAGACCTAGCCTGATTAGCTTTTGAAACAAACTTTAATACGATTCACCGATAGGGGTGAACTGATTCCTTCTGAAGGGCTCTCTTGGGCGAGGATTGTATTGGGGAACATTTGGTTGGGGATTATACGGAGCTTGGTAAGGATTGGCATTTCTGGGAGGTGGAGCCCGGTTTTGTGTATAATCATGTGTTCACGTGTAAGATTGCGCGCTCATCACCGCATAGGGAGGCGACGCCACGGCATAAGCAGCATCTTGATAGGGATAATAGTGTTCTGGGACCTTAGGAAGCATGTATGATTGGTTGAATAAACTGCGGGCCCTCTTCGAACTCGAAGCCATCATGCTCCCTATTTTCTCCCACTTTTGTTCATCAAACTCCCCGAACCATTCTGAACGGCCTGTGATGCAGCCTTTAAAGCAGTTTGACTCAAGATTCGGCCCGTTTTCAAACCATTTTCGAACATATCCCCAATTCTGATAGCTTCAGCGAACGGTCTACCCATAGCAGACATCATGATCTGGAAGTAGTCTGCCTCTTGGGTATGTAGGAAGACCGTAACCATTTCTGCTTCGTCCATTGGAGGCTTTACCCTGGAAGCTTGCTCACGCCATTTGACAGCATATTCACGAAAGCTTTCCACGGTTTTCTTTTTCAAATTGGACAAAGAGATCCTGTCGGGACCGATGTCCACATTATACTGGAACTGACAGATAAAGTCTCGGGCCAAATCGTCCCACATATGCCAATGGGTAATTTCTTGGTTCATATACCACTCAGAAGCGATTCCAGTGAGGCTTTCTCCGAAATAGGCCATTAGCAACTCATCTTTTCCACCCGCACCCCTCAGCTGGTTATAATATCATTTCAAGTGAGCAATCGGGTCTCCGTGCCCGTCATATCTTTCGAACTTTGGTATTTTAAAGCTAACGGGTAAATGCACGTGAGGGAACATGCACAGATCAGCATATGAAACGCTCTTTTGGCCACTCAGGCCCAGCATATTCTTGAGGTTTTGATCAATGCTTTTCATCTTTCGTACTATCTCTTCTTGTTCAGGATTCCTCACGACTCTCTCGTGTTCTATGGGAGATTCAAATTGTGGGTGTTGAGGATAGGAATTTAGGGTAACCCCGAGAGGTATCTAACTGAAATTGGTGTGCTTGGAAGGTGAAATTTGATGGTTCAAGGCTTTGTCGAGGCAGTGTTGGTTGTGCCATAGTAGAGGCTGGTGGTGTTGTGAACACTGTAGATGATATTCCTGAAGATAGTGCCAGGGAGAAAACCTCAGAAGGCATACCAGTGAAGTTGGCTGACAGGGTGGGGTACCCAAACGGAATGAATGGGTTGGTTACTGGGATAGGGACATTGGTAGTTCCTCCCATCCTGGGGGGCAATTCTGGGAATCTGGGGATAGTACTAGGTGGTCCCTGCCATTGGACCATGCGTCCCACATTTCTAGCATATGGCATCGTAGCCTTCTATTTTCCTCTGCAGCTGCTGACTCTGGTTGCGGGATAGCCGAGTCGGGATATCTTCGGGCTTACTTACGGGTAGATGACTTTCTGAGGCCATGGCGATACTTCCTTTAGATCTCATGAAGTAAGGGTGTGAAGCCAGATTACCACCACAAAAACCAACTACCTAAAAATAGAAAATGTTCTTTGAGCATACACAACAAACCGGTTAGTTTGAGACATTTAACACGTAGGGGATCGCATATTGGGGATACAATTCACCTAGACAGTTAAACATTTTCTAAATGTTTTGCAACGATTGCGTGCTTCATCCCAACCTTTAAATGTCCCTTTCCATTTTTGTCTCTCCCTCTTCTTTTTTTTATTTTTTATTTTTCATATCTCGATTTCTTTTTCTTTCTCTTTTTGCTATTTTCGCTCTTTATTTTTTTCTTAGTTATTTTTGTTACTCTTCTTCTTCTTCTTTCTATCTTTTTTTTTTACTTTCATTTTCTCTCTCTATTTTTTTTTTTTTGGCTATGATCGAAGCCGATGGGGATTGCCTAAGTATCATGACGCTACATGAATCAGATCTTGCGTAGTTCGGGAAGATTGAGAATGGAGTAAATAAGGAACTCTTCTTTTATTTTACTTTTATAAAACTCAGACATATCTTTTGAATATTGTTTTTCTTTTTTTTTGAATTTTTGAAAAAACGACTTTAAAAGAAGAAAATATTTTTGGATTTTTTGGTTTGGGTTTTGATTTTTAATTTTTAATTTTAATATTTTTTTAAAGAAAGACTTCTAAAGAAGAAGAAAATATTTTTGGAATTTGATTTGTTTGTTTTTTATCTTTTTTTTAGAGAGTTTTGAAAAGAAAGACTTCTAAAGAAAAAAAAAGAATATATTTTTTTTTTGAAATTTCATTTTTTTTTTTTTTTTGAATTTTTGAAAGAAAAACTTCTAAAGAAGAAAGGAAATATTTTTGGATTATGTTTCTGATTTTTTTTGTTTTGGAATTTTTGGGAGAAAACTTCTAAAGAAGAAAGAGAATATCTTTTTGGATTTTTGATTTTTTTTTTGCATTTTTTGAGAAAAAAACTTCTAAAAAGGTTAGAAAAATGTTTATTTTTTTTAATTTTGATTGGATTTGTTTTTTTATTTTATTGAAAGACTTCTACAAAAAAAATATTTCAATTTTTCCGAATTTTCTTTATAATTTTCGAGAACGAACTTCTTGAAGAAAAGCAAAAATATTTTTGGACTTCAACTTTTCAAGTTTTTATGACATTTGCGAAAGAAGATTTTTAAATAAGAAAAGGAATTCTTTTTTTTTTTTTGAGTTTTATTTTCTGAATTTTTTTTTAATTTCTGGGGAAAAATACCCCTGAAGAAGGAAAAAATATTTTTTTTGAATTTTGATTGATTATTTTAATTCTTTGTTTTTCTTTTTTGAATTCCTGAAAAGAAAAAAAAAACTTCTAAAATGATAGAAAATATTTATTTGATTTGTTTTCTTTTTTTCGAATGAAAGATTTATACAAAGAGAATATTTTAGGTTTTAAAATTTTTTTATTTGGGATTTTCTAAGGAAAGACTTCTAAAGAAGGAATTAAAGGAAAATATTTTTTTGATTTTTTTAAAAATTGGGGCTGGAACCGATGCGGTTTGTCTACGTATCTTATATCCGGTGAGAATCAGACCCGCGTAGTTTGGTCAGTCTTGATATAATCGAAAAAACATGATATTGATTAAAAAAATTTGAAAAACATTTCTTTTTTTCCCTTTTTTTTCAAAAATTATTGCAGAGTTTCGAGGCATTTCCAAATACCAGAGTTTTCAAAACCGGGTGAATTTTCTATTCTACCTCACTCTTAGTTTTTTCTATTATTTTTATTTCTTTAGCCAATCAACACACAAACCGAGAGAAATAAATACACACGTAGCGGGTAAAATGCATCAGGATAGTCTTTCCTTTCGGGTACACATGTCCTAGACGGACTCAACCCATGTATTGAGTCCCCTAAGTCAAATGCACGTGATGCAAATAATTGTTCCTATTAGGGATCCGGCATGAGGTTTTTTTATTCTAGGTTTAAACATTAGGATGTGTTCTAGACCTGGCTTATCCGAGCGGACAACTCAAGCCGAGGTAGGAGCAACGTACCAGGAGCACGAAAGTCTACCCGGCCTAGTGGCTGATCCATCCTCGTTCTATTTGGATACGACTTCTAACAGAAAAGCGGGCCACGTGAACGTGTACACCATATTTTAGAAAACTCAGAAGAGAGGAGTAAGAAGACATTTTAATACAGTTTAAATAATATCAAAGCAGTAAATGAGCGGCAATTAGCACATTAGGCCCATACAGTAATCTCAACAATCAATAAAGCCAAGTAAAAATCAAATTACAAGCTCAAATTCTGAACCTTGAACCATAGATTTTGTTTTCTTATTCCCCAGCAGAGTCGCCAGAGCTAGCACACCTCCTTTTTCCCGAAATGGTGGATAAGGAAGCTTTTCCAATTGAAGTGACATTATTGAATTTGAGATTATTTAATTAATTTTTAGGGTCGCCACTTGGAATATTTATGGTGTCCCAAGTTACCGTTATTTTAAAATCACAAATCGAGAAAAATTTTGACCCCGTTTAAAAAGTGCGCAAAATCAGAAGACCGGGTAAGGAATTCTACTAACCCGAGAGAAGGTGTTAGGCACTCCCGAGTTCTGTCGTTTTAGCACGGTCGCTTAGTGATTTATACTTGACTTATTTTATCTAATTACTCATTTTAAGACCTATGTATATTTAGCTTTTACCGCTTCTAATTACTTGATTAATCGCATTTAAAGAATTATCTTAATACGAGTTACGCGTATGTATACTCGTTCAGTTTGGTGTGTCAAGAATCATGTCACGCGTACGAGTACACAACTCTTACCACTTAGTTTTTTTAAGAAAAAGTTTGGACAAAGTCGCGCAAACATGTACCTTGAATTTATTTGAAAAAATTGGGATCACATCACGCGAACATGTACACAATCACGATAGCCGATTGAATTAACAACGTGCCTAAAGTGTTCTAACGCTTTCTTTATTCATGTGAATGTCCGAAGTTATGGAATAACTGAGAAAAATGAGCCAGCTTTGTATTCAAAAATCAGACCAACACATTCTTTGTCACCTATCGCCCATTTCAATTAAAAGAAAACCAAAATCAATCTCGTGCAGTTCTACAATTATCACAAACGCCAATCTCATATTAACAACCAATAAAGAATATTCACTTGCCTTGATAATTATTCAACTCATGTTAACTCATGTTATATCACTAAAATAAAGAGTTGATAATCCTAGGTTTATTTGAGTACAAAAATAAATTATTAAAATATTCAACCATGGTTACCAACTTAAGATCAAGAGGCATGGCAGACAATCCCAAAATAATTTGAAAGAAACACATGAACATGAAGCATCATGACTTAACGAGAAATGAGTGAGAAATTGAACCTCGAAACAATAGCTCTTTCAAGTTAAACAACGACGGTACTTACGCGAACCAAAATTGGAACTTTCGACGCTGGCGACGGGAACTCGACAGAAGCTCAAACGGACCTTGTTCGACATGGTTTTTGCGATGTTTACCAGCTGACTTTTGGAGGTGTTTTAGCTGATTTTGGTTAGAGATTTAGGGACGATTTTCATAGCTTTTCAAGGGTAATTTCTTGGCTGTTTTAGGAGGAGAAAGATAGGCAATAGCTGCTGCGTTTTTTGCCGAGTTTTGGGACTATTTGCATGTTTATTTTCAGCTGAGTTTTGGAGGTTGTTTTGGCTGAGATTTTGGTTCGTTTTGGTGATGTTTGGGTGGCTGATTTGAAGACATTTTTGGGGTGTTTTGGAGGCATTTCACTGCTGGTTTCGGAGAGCTTTCATGGTGTTTTATGGCTGAAAATAGGGGCTGGTTTAAGGTGGCTTCTTGATGGAGCTTAAAGGTTACTTCGATGGTTGTTTAGGGGTCATTCTTAGAGCTGATTTTTGGGACTGTTTCAGCTGAGTCTTGAAGTTATTTTTTGGAGGTTTTGTTGTGTTTTAATGGAGTTTCTAGAGGAAGAAGATGAGTTTATGGTTAGGAAGAAGAATAGGAAAGCAGCTGCGTTTTCTCACCTAAAATAGCTGCGTTTTTTAGCTCTGTTTTTCGTCTGATTCCCCTGTTTTCCCCTTCTCTCGTTCCTTTCCCTTTGTTCTGTCCAGCCCCTTTTCCCCGTCCCTCTCTCTATTGTATCTTTGTGTGTGTTATTTTCGTCAGATCAGTGTGTGTATGTATTTAGGTGTAGCTAAGGAGATAATGGAGAGGATGAGAGCTTTTTGAAAAATGGGGAGGGGTGTCTGCCGTTTCTGTCTAGTTTATTAGGGGTGCTCCCTTTTTTTGTGTGTGTCTCTTGTATGTATTTGTGTGTGTTTAGGGATTAATTGGTGGACAAGAAAGAGAGTATATGGGCATGTGAGTTTGTTATAAAAGATAAGGATTTGGAAATGACTCATTAGTAAAAATAAAAAAATATTAGTCATATATTTAAAATCAAGAACATATAATTTATTGTGATTTTTAGTTTTCTTAAATAAAACCTACTAAAAATAAAATCAAGGTAAAAATATGTAGATTAAACTTAAAATTATTTACATACTAAAAAGTGTTGAAAAATTCTAAGTATGATAATAAATTAGGTGCTCACAAGCCTCGTCACTACTTAGTCGAGGTTAGGCTCCGCACTTATAAAATACATGGGGTCGGTTGTACTCATACTACACTTTGCACTTTTTGTGCAAATTTTGATGTCGGTGACAGCGGCGGTTATTAACGTGCTCGGATTGGCCAGCTTTGTGGAGACTTAAGGTATTGTTGCTCAGCATCCGCAGCTCTTAGAGTCCTCTCTCCTTTTATTTAGTTGTGTATTTTCCTACAGACAGCTTTATGTTTTATTCAGACCCTTATTTGTACTATTCTAGTAGCTCGTGCGCTTATGACACCGGTTCTAGGGCTGTATCAGATATTTTATTTGTTATAGCTTTCGCACTTTACTTTGAATTATTACAGTTATTTCAGTTCTTTTTCATTACTTAATTTAAACTGTTGGAAAAATGAATAAACTATTCTAATGTTGGCTTGCCTAGCAAATGAAATATTAAGCGTCATCACAGTTCCGAAGGTGGGAATTTCTGATCGTAACAGAATCCATGCATATGTACGCACCACATCTACATGTATATTGAATTAATTTTATATTCGCCAATTCTTAAGCTAATACGGAAATTTCATAATTTTATTTATGTATTTTCATTTATTTGCAATCAATTGTTAAATTATGATGAAAACGGGTTCTTGACCGCACATTTCGAAGGATGAAAAAGATTTTATTGGATGAATTGCAGTAAGATGCAGCACACTTAAGTAGTCCAAGAAGAAAAAAAACAATGGAAGGGGTTTTAACGATTATTACAATTTGAGAGTCTTTGATTTTTAGTGGTCAGACGACATTAGTTTTACTTGTAATTTTTTTGTTTTTCTTACGTTTCTGCTTTAATCTCGCGATAAGTTTCACTTTTGAGTTAATAAAGGAAGAGGAGAAAAGGACTCAATAAAAAATAGCTCGAATTTGTCACAATACAGTCCTTGTGATCTCTTGACCAGTGAGTCGTCTCACAAAAACTTAAAGCAATGATAGCAAATACCATAACCAATTACTTTCAACTGTGATTGAAGATCGGACCACGCCAATTTAGAGTCGATTTCTCGTAAGGTCAATGAACTAACAAAAATTATTTATAAAAGTTATTTTACTTTTAAAAAAGTCAACCAACACTGGATAACAATTGGTATTTGAGGAAATAACATGGTATCAAGCAACAAATGAAGGAGTGATACATTAACAATAACTATTGTCTCACTAGTAATGAGAGATACTCGATCTCAATAGGATATAACTAACTAGTGGGGGAAAGACTAAAGTGGAACACTGCTGGTTTGATTTGGAATAGAATTATGCAGCCAAAGCACATGCTTACTGTCACGAACTAATTTTATTATAGGTCGTGATGGCACCCAACACTGATCCACCTATTGATTTTCACTTTTAATATGTTTGCTAAGTGAATAACGTTCCTCATCGATATAAGTTTTTAGAAATTTACAATTGTAAAGTAATTAAAACAAAAACAACTGATGTACAAATCAAAGTCATATCAATAAATCCAAAATACTAAATCTACTAGTGTGTGCCAAGACCTGGTGTCCCAAGTATGTGGGCTACTAGTAGAATGTACAAAAGAATACTAGTCTACTGTCTAAAAAGAAATAGACAGAAATATAAATCAAAAGAGAGACTCCGCATGCTGCTGAATGGCTCGGAAAGGCAGCTCACTGTGTAGTCTCGAGCTAGAAGTCAAGCGTGCGCGCCGGACTGGTAATCATATGTACCTGCCTCAGATCCTGCGCATCAAGTGCAGAAGTGTAACGACCCGGCCGGTCGTTATGAGCATCTACACTTCACTCGGTAGTTTACGGGCATGAGTAGCTCCGTATGATATATTATGACTTATGTGAATTGTCGGTTTTGGTTTTCAGGTTATTCGGAATCGGTTTTAAAGAATGAATTTCATTGAAACTTTAAGTTGAAAAAGTTGACCAAGTTTGGCTTTTTGTAAATTTGACCTGGAACGTAGTTTTGATGGTTCCGTTAGGTTCTGATGGTGATTTTGGACACGGGCGTATTGTATTGGTAAAAAAGAGTTTCACACGTAAGCCAGCTTTTGACAACTCAGCCAGTCACGTGGACACAGGAAAACACGACACCTGGACGTAACTTTTTGAAGAGGTGCGATATAAAGAGGCACGGTTCAGTAAACCCACGAACTTATCAGCCACAGAAAATTCAACTTGATCAAAACGGGAGAGAGGCACGGTCAGAATGAATCTAGACAAAGCTACGGGCAGATTTAAGGATCCACAATTGATTACTCGAACGTTATGTAACTGAATCCCTATTACCATTATCTTTTGTAACGCCTCATTAATGTCATAATTAGTCATTAATGAGTAACCATAGCAGGAGTCGTACGTTATAAGAATCTCCTATATAAGGGAGGGGAATACAGCTTGTAAAGGCATCTGATACAATCAACTTCGATCTTTTATTTCTGTAATATTGTCTATTATTTATTTCATTATCTTGATTATTAGTAACCCGTATTCATCTTAAAAATAAGCTTTAGTCAAAGGGTCTAATTCTTTGGTTAAACACGTATGTCTCGGATTTGCATTTGGCTGTTTTTAGAAGGTTTCGGCACAAGTTGGCAAAAATTGGAAATTTAAAGGTTTGGAAAGTTCATAAATTTTCCCGAAAATTGACTTTGAGGATATCAGATTCAGTTTTGGGTTCCGGGAATTGAAATAGTTTCGTCATATCATTTGGGACTTGTGTGCAAAAATTGGGTTCATTCCAAATGACTTGATATGTATCAGCGCGAGTTTTGGAAATTAAGAGTTTAAAGTTCATAGATTTCGATTTGAGGTGTGATTCGTAATTTTGATGTTTTATGTGTGTTTGAGGCCTCGAGTAGGTTCGTGTTATGTTATGTGACTTGTTGGTATGTTTGGATGGGGTCCCGAGGGGCTCGGGCATGTTTCGATTTGATTTCGGATCATTTTCTTCAATGTTGCTATTGCTGGTTTTGGTGTGACCGCACCTGCGGTTGGTTTGCACAGGTGCGATGGTCGCAGAAGCAATGAAGGAGATTGTTTCGCATCTGCGAAGGCGCAGAAGCGGTGAGTTGAGCGCAGAAGCGATATTTGGCGCGCACATGCGAGTGCGTAGATGCGGGTATTTTACCGCAGGTGCGAAGGCAGGTCTCCAGTGCTTCTCTGTAGAAGTGTGATTTTGGTCGAAAAAGTGACGTCGCAGAAGCGGCTAATGTGTCACAGGTGCGAATGTGCTGGGCAGAATGATAAATACAAGGGTTCGCGATTTTGGCTTCATTTTAACATTTCCAAGCTCGGATCGAGGCGATTTTTTAAGCAAATTTCGCCATATGAATTGGGGTAAGTGTTCTGTACTCGGTTTTGGTTATATTACATGAATCTAACTTCGTTTTCGGTAATTGGATTGCGAATTTAAAGAGGAAATTGGGGGGGTTGGCCTAAAGTTTCATAATAAGAATTTTTGAGTTTTGAACATCGAATTGGAGTCAGATTTGAGTAAAACTAGTATGGTTGGACTCGTAATTGAATGGTTTGTCGGATTTTGTGAGATTTGTAAGGATCCGAGGCGCGGGCCCGGGTGTGATTTTGGCTAGTTTTGGATTTTGATTAAGGATTCAATCTTTATCATTTGGAATCGTTTCCTTGGAGTTTATTTGATGTATTTGAGTTGGTTTTGGCTAGTTTTGAGCCGCTCGAAGGTCGCTACGCGCGTGATAGCGTCTTTAGAGCATCAGTTGACTTGCTCGACATTGGTATTGGCTCGTTCGAGGTAAGTAACTCGTCTAAACTTAGTGTTGAGGGTATGAAACCCCGCAATACGTGTTATGTGATTGGTATTGAGCTGACGCAAATGCTAGGTGACGGGCGTGTGGGCGTGCACCATATGAATTGGGACTCTGTTGCTTCTATGGCACTGTTTAGTTGTCCTACTTTGCTAATGTTCGTTTTTCCACCATGTGATAAAGTAGTTAAGCTGTCAATCGTGCTAGATATCATGTTTAGGCATTATGATGATACTTTTTGGATCCATAGTGGTCGTTTCTTACTGTCATCTCACTGATTTCATTGATATTTCGTACACAGTCATATCCATGCATTCATACCATAACTCAGTCTCAGACATTATTTATCGATACATCATATCATTATTGTCGGGCTAGTTTTATGACGTTGTAAGCCCGTGAGTGAGACTGAGGAGATTAATGACTGAGTGAGGCCGAGGGCCTGAATGAGAGTGACATTTTGGGATCGGGCTGCACACCGCAGCATATTATATTGATTACATTTTATGGGATCGAATTGCACGCCGCAACGATATATTGATTATATTTTATGGGGTAGAGCTACACACCGCAGCGATATATTGATTAAATTTTAATGGGATCGGGTTGCATGCGCAGTGATATAGTGCTTGGGATGAAGGAGCCCCTCCGGGGTCTGCACATCCCCAGTGAGCGCAATGAGTTATATATATGCGGATCGGGCTACACGCCGCAACGGGTATTGTACAACGCTGAGTTATTGAGTGTGATGTGCATTGAGCATAGTGAGAGAGAGGATGTGAGACAATGAGATTGAGTACTATGAGAGTGTGAGTACATGAGCTCATCATCGAGATGCATTGCATTTGATATGCGTACTTGAGCTACATGCATAGAGATGCATTTCCTTCTGCTACCCAGTTTTGGGACATTATGATTTTACATGTATGTAGACATGTAGGCATAGAGACGCACTTTCCTCATCCTATCTGAAAATGAAACATCTTACTTATTGTTGAAAGGATTTTTGAAAAAAATCACAGTTTTCAAACTTACTCGTATTTTGGCATATTCAGTAAAAGATTCGAGTTCCATTGAGATACTTGAAAAGCATGCTCATTTTCTAGAACTGTGAACGAGTTGAGCATCTTACTTCAGAGATACCTCTTTTATTATATGTATTATGTTTTTATGAACGGTTGTGGAATATTGGTATTATACCCTACCTTGTATTAGCTCGTCACTACTTTCAACCTAAGGTTAGGTTTGTTACTTACTGAGTACATGAGGTCGGTTGTACTCATACTACACTTCTGCACCTTGCATGCAGATGTTGGTTGCGGATGTTGATGTGTTCGATGGGAGGTGGATTGGAGACGTACCTGTGTCCCGGCTGTAGCTGCCTCTTGTTCGTGGTAGCCTTAGATCTATAAAACTCTGTTTATGTACTTTTCAAACAAACCATGTATTTATTTCATTTCGGCTTTGTAAACTCTATTCTTAGAAGCTCATGATTTCTACTACCAGTTCTTGAAAATGTATAAAATTCAATAAATCGCTATCGTTTATTTGTCTTGTTAATATCATTTGAATTGGATATTTAATAGTTGGATTACCTAGCGGGTTGGGTTAGGTGCCATCATGACTAGTGGATTTGGGGTCGTGACAAGTTGTTATCAGAGCTATAGGTTCATAGGTTCTACAAGTCATGAGCAAGTGTCTAATAGAATCTTGCGGATCAGTATGATGAAGTCCATACCTATCTTCGAGAGGCTACAGGACATTTAGGATATACTTCACATCTTTCTTTCCCTATCGTGCGGCATTGATTCAGCTTGAATCGTAACTCTTTGAATTTATTCCACGCTTTCGTATGCCCACATGAGCGCTCGGTATCAGTTGTGCATCGACGGCTTGTGATTCCATGGTTGAAGTGCGGGATGTGATTTTGGCATGCTGATGATGGGCCAGTCTGGAGGACTTGAACCCCTATTTTGACGGTAGCCTGAGCACGGAGATTTCGATTGTGTGAGCACGTGTTTTTGGGACTTATATGTCCGTTGTTGTCCCTATTAGTGGAATTTGTGATTGGATGACTATGTGGTGAGTATGATATGGGAGATGTGTTCAGATTGTTCGAAGGTGACGGGATGAGTTTAACTGAGATGTAGCAAGGACTATTAGGTATTTGATTTATGTCTTGATTTTGTGCATGGTCTCGAGCTATGGGTGTGTTGAAGGACCTCCCACGTTGTTTAGTTGTGGAGTGAAATAGATTTTCACGTTGTGTTATGAGTTCAGACTCAAGGAGATTAAGGGATTGCTTAGTAGTGGTGGCTGTGAAAGGGTATAAGAGATGTCAGTTTGAGGCTAAACAGGTGGGTTATCTCCTGCGAGGTGTCCTAAGGTTGTGTGATCCCTATGATTTTCTGTAGAGAGTTATCTTTTACTAATGAATGATATATGTTGCAATTTGAGTTTGGATCGCTTGTGGAAGTTATCTTGACTATTTCAAGGGTGAATGCGAGATTTGCAGATAATTTGAAGTATTAGATGGTTGGCGTTACAGGAGCGCAGGAAGGATTTAGTTGAATCTCAATAGTCGCATTATGGCAATAATAGAGTATGGGCATTTTGAGTTATTATGTGTTTTGATCTATGGCTTTGAGCCAAGTGGGGGAGTCTGCTATTGACGAGTTGATTGCAAGATTATGTGTTGTATTGGTTTTCGATTGAGGTATACTGGTGAATCAGCTATGACTGCAAGGGTTGATATTCAGGATGACTCGAGTAAGGGAATTTCTGGATACGGTTTGTATTACACTCTATGGGTATATGGGAATCATGGAATGATTGAGTGGTTAGGCGTGAAGGATGTAGTGTGCGTGGAGTAGGAATTTGGTTGGTTGCTTAGGAGTGTGGGTTACTCCATTGGGTGTTAATGTGCTAATGGGGCACAGGTCGTTCGGTCCGTTTGGTCGGTTTAATTGAGATTTGAGAAGATTGGATGACTCTCGAGAATGGTTCAAATGGGTTCAAAATTTAAATGTAGCGATTTGGAATTTTCAAGATTTGTATATGGTTAGAAACTAAGAGTTACACTGGACGGTGTCAAGACTTGTGGCATTTTTATATTATTGGGGATTATGCATTTTAGTAACAAGAAGGTGAAGGAAACAGTGTTAGGTTCATATAGGGTCTCTTTAGAGTGGGTGTCTCGGTTGTGGTGCTTCGGGGTGCTTAAGAGGGAAGTCAGCGGCTTATGGGCCTTAGGGCGTTGTGGTTTTATACTAGGGTCTCTTGTGTGGTGAATTTTGGTTAAGTATTGTGGCGCTCTAGCAAGGAAAAGTATCAATTTGAAGGCAATTTGGAAAGGACTTGGAGAAATAGGACAACCTGGTAGTAGGTTGGGTTTGCACAGTAATGGATATAATCGGTTCTTTGGGTACTTATGACGTGGCTAGTCTCTACAGGTGTTTCGTGGCAATGCTCTTGGGTTTTGGCGACCTACGTGATTGGGTTGAGTAAGAGAGATTCGGTTTTGATAGCTTGGTTATGTGCAAATGGGTTCGAAGAGTTCTCAATGGTTTTTTACCAAGGTTCGAGGGGTATATTTCCTATTGCCGTGAGGAGCATGTGGTGTGTTATAAATTTCTCCTGGATGAAATCAAATGGAAGGTCCTTGGCTAATTGAGTATGTAGTTTCTTATGACTCGGAGTGGACTATGAAGTTCTCGTATTTTTCATATGATGGCATGGTATATGCGGTGTGTTGTGTGGGATTGAGATTTACGTGAGCGAGATCACAGTTCTGTTTTGGAAGGGAAGGTCATAAAATTCGTAGGCAGCATGGAAAATTTCGAATGACTAGGTAAATGATATTACTATTTGGTATGGCTTGATGAGAGTGTACATTTCAGAAGGGGCAATGTGTTCTGATGTATGGATACTTCACTGGTATTGCGGCACTCTTCTGGTTGATCGACTGCTAATATTCAAATTTTTCTATGTGACATGGAAGAATTTTAGAAGTATTCCTCATGGGATGATTGTGTATGAGAGATGTGTTAGACATTCTGGCGGTGGAGTTGGGACCAGATATGGTGATTCGTGTGTTCTATGGATTTGGAGACTGGGAGTTCTCAGGAGCAGACTGTTTCATGGTTGTGGACTGTGAAGTCATGGCCGAAGCTAACCAGATGATAGTATGTGTTATGATTCAGTCAATTGTGGGCTTTCGGAGGTTTATTTATCTATTTGTAGGTGCCCGGAGTTGATTTATGGGTTCATTGGTAGTCCCAATTAGGATGTGTATTCTACACCGAGTTGGTTTGCATGGCTCTATAATGCTATTGTTGAGTGATGTGTCATTCGATTGTTGCTGAGCTTATTCATGTTCTGGAATTTTCTGTGAGTTACTCTTCTATACTACGAGGAGTTGTGATTCGTTGGTTTTAGGAACACATCGTGTGGTTCTATTGTGGTCTTATAGAAGAATTTGAGCGAGATGAGTAATTGGGTATTGCATGATTGAGGGCATATTGGTTATGTTCTTTCAGGTTTTGTGTGGCATTGTGTCATCTACTTCTCCGTGGTTATAGTAATGCACTTTGGGTACTTGATGTCGAATTTCGCGTGGTTATTGATTTTGAGTAGGGCGGCTCGAGGTATATGATATGGATCAGCGTTTGCATGGAGTCGCACATTGCAGCGGAGTTATGTTGAGGTATGATCCCTTGTGTTAGATTCGCATGTTTTGGTCCTACGATGTGTGATATGTTCTTAGCATTGCGTTGAGGTGGTGCTGGTTGAGCTTGCGGGACGGTTCTCTTTATTGAGTCATTTTCGTGATTGAATACATTTGGATTGTTGCTTATTGGTTCATGGATTGCACAGTTTATGGCTCTGAGTAATATGGGTGTTTCATGTCAGTAGATTAGTTGGTATTCGATAAGATGGAGTCATCGGATCTATGATGGGTGCTATCGAATTTGATTGCGGTGTATTTGGAAGGGTAATATTGGAAGTCGGCTTAGGAATTGGCTATAGTTCTTGCTGAAGGAGAGGGAGCTCCACAACTTGTTGATTTGATGAATGAATATGAGTTTCTACGTGTTATTTCATTATCGGCAGTGTACGAAGGTTTTAGAATGAGGTTTTGTTAGGTATGAGATTTATTACCGAGATTGGGTTGTTCTGAGAACTTACTGTGATCGGAGATTTTGATATGGGTATTTGAGTTACGTGATATATCCTGTGATTGTAGCTTGGCTTATGGTTGTGGTTCGGTACAGCTTTTTCATACTTATATAGTGTGTAGGTTGCGAGATTCAGATTTTATAAGGAATTCTGGATGCTGGAAAAATTGGATTTTAAGGCTTATGGACTAAGTTGAATTAAGAAATTTCAGTTATGTTGTGTTATCGGACCTATATGGGATAGGGTGACGTAGGATCATCCTCGGGTACGTGCATGGTAAGGTTATACGGTGGTTTGATGGTTTTGGGAACAACTCTTGGCACGTTCGAGGACGAACATATGTTTAAGCGGGGGAGAATGTAACGACCCAACCGGTCGTTTTGAGCATTTGCACTTTGCTCGATAGTTTAGGGCATGAGTAGATCCTTATGATGTATTATGACTGATGTGAGTCATCGGTTTTGGTTTTCAGGTGATTCGGAATCGATTTAGAAGAATGAATTTCATTGTTGAAACTTTAAGTTGAAAGAGTTGACCAAGTTTGGCTTTTTGTGAATTTGAACCCGGGACGGAGTTTTAATGGTTCTGTTAGGTCCGGATGGTGATTTTGGACACAGTGGTATGCCCGGATTTGCATTTGGTTGTTTTAAGAAGGTTTCGGCACAAGTTGGCAAAAATTGGAAATTTAAAGGTTTGGAATGTTCATAAATTTGACCAAAAGTTGACTTTGAGGATTTCGGATTTGGGTTCCGGGAATTGGAATAGCTTCCTCATGTCATTTGGGACTTGTGTGAAAAATTTGGGTTCATTCCGGAATGATTTGATATGTTTCGGCGCGAGTTTTAGAAATTAAGAGTTCAAAGTTCATAGATTTCGTTTTGAGGTGTGATTCGTCGTTTTGATGTTTTATGTGTGTTTTGAGGCCTCGAGTAGGGTCGTGTTATGTTATTTGACTTGTTGGTATGTTTGGACGGGGTCCCGAGGGGCTCGGGCGTGTTTCAGATTGATTTTGAATCATTTTCTTCAATGTTGTTATTGCTGGTTCTGGTGTGACCGCACCTGCGGCTGGTTTGCGCAGGTGCGATGGTTGCAAAAGAGACGAAGGGGTCGCAGGAGCAGAAATATTGCTGGGAGTAGGGATCTGCAGAAGCGGATATTTCTTCGCATCAGTGAAGGCGCATATGCGGTGAGTTGAGCGCAGAAGCGGTATTTGGGGATGCACCTGCGAGTGCACAGATGCGGATATTTTACCGAAGGTGCGAAGACAAGTCTCCAGTGCTTCTCTGCAGAAGCATGATTTTTGTTTCAAAAGTGACATTAAAGATGTATTGGTAAAAAAGAGTTTCACACGTAAGCCAGCTTTTGACAACTCAGTCAGTCACGTGGACACAGGAAAACATGACAGCTCGATGTGATTCTTTGAAGAGGTACGGAACAAAGAGGCACGATTCAGTAAACCCTCGAGCTTATCATCCACGGGAAACCCAACCTGATCAAAACAGGGGAGAGGCATGGTCAGAATGAATCTAGACAAAGTTATGGGCACATTCAAAGACCCACAATTGATTACTCGAACGTTATGTAACCGTACCCCAATTAATGTTATCCTTTGTAACGCCCTATTAATGTCATAATTAGTCATCAATGAGAAACCATAGCAAGAGTTCTACGTTATAGGAATCTCCTATATAAGGGTGGGGAATACAGCTTGTAAAGGCATCTGATTCTCGAATATAATTGACTTCGCTTTTCTATATTTATGCAATATTATATATTATTCATTTTTCTCTATTTCCTTGATTATCAGTAACTCGTGTTTATCTTTAAAATAGCTTTAGTCAAAGGGTCAAATTCTTGGGTTAAACAAATTGGTTCCGTTACTAGGAATCTGATAATCTTTGTTTGCTTTTCTAGTGATATCCTTTGAACTATGTCAAACTCCAACGACAACAACCAGCAAAGGAGTGGAACACCAGTTCCATCGCCTTCAGGAACCCCACGTGGTTCAAGGGAACAGTCCCCATAAAGATCCAATAACAACAATGGTGATAATGATCAAACTGTGGAACAAGATCGTGTGATGATTGCAGAGTATGTGAGCCAAGCTTTGCAGAATTTGCGAGAGGATTACCGGCAGAATTACCTACACCGCCGACGCCACCCCCCAATAACACCATCACCATGGAAAATCCTCAATCTGGGTTGGAAAACTCAGGAAGAGGAGATACTCCTAATGAATCTCTCGAAGCGAGACCAGGTATATCTAATAACTCAGAGTTACAAAATTTACTGCTAACTATGCAGAAACAGATGAAGGAGCAGAACGATCGCATCGAACAAATTCCTGGAGTACCACCTATCATCAAAAGCATTGATGTTGATAGGTATTCTCAACAACCTTGGAAGCTAAGTGCGGCACCCTTGCCTATATCCAAGAAGTTTAAAATGCTTGACGTTCCCAAATATGATGGAACAACTGACCCACGTGACCATGTGACTGCTTTCACTACTGGGGTAAAAGGCAACGACTTAACAAAACAAGAGATTGAATCAGTCCTTGTCAAAAAATTTACGGAAACACTTACCAAAGGAGCCCTAACCTGGTATTCTCTTCTCCCTGAAAATTCTATTGACTCTTTTGCTGAGCTTGCAGATTCGTTTATAAAAGCACACTCTGGTGCACAAAAAGTTGAGAAGAGAATGGAAGACATATTCAAAATAAAACAAGGAGACACGGAACTACTCCGTGAGTTTGTAGACAGGTTTCAACGAGAAAGAATGCAGTTACCCAGGATGCCTGATAATTGGGCAGCCATGGCATTTGCAAGCAACCTAAACGATAAAATCTCAAAAGTCACGAGACGACTTAAGGAAAGTCTAAGCGAATTCCTCGCTACAACATGGAACGATGTATATAACAGGTATAGTACTAAACTCGGAATAGAAGAAGATATCATTGCTCGTTCGAGAGATGAAGATCATTCCAGATCCAGACGTCCTGAATCAAATAAAAGATCAGGTAAAAATAGGTACTATCCTTACTTAGGACCCTCGGGACGCGATATTTTCCCCAGGTTTGAAAATATTAGGTCGGACTATAGACCACAAGGAAGAGACGTAGTCTTATCCTCGTCTAGATCCAGAAAAGATCGAGATGAACGACCTAGAGGTAATACTCAAATTAGGGATCATACCTTTAATGTAACTAAACTTGTCTCAATATTGAGGAATATGGGATACAAGGTTAAGTGGCCCAAAGAGATGTGGTCAAATCCAAGTAGAAGGAACCCAGATCACTAGTGTGAATTCCACAACGATCATGGGCACAAAATTGCAGATTGCAGATTTTTACAAGGTGAAGTAGAAAATTTATTGAAACAAGGTTGTTTAACATAATTGTTTAGTGATAAAGGTAAACAGGCATATATGAGGAACAGGCAGGATCCCCCAAAGCCTCCTTCTCCAAAACGAACCGTTAACATAATACACGGAGGTGAAGAAGTAAACGGAGTGATCTGTAAACCAACCACAAAGTTCACAATTACACATGGAAAACGGGCTCGTGAAAATATGGAAGAAGACGATATAACCTTCGATGATGCAGATATCGGCGGATTAATTCTTCCGCACAACGATGCTCTGGTAATATCTTTACTTATTCATGACACTAACGTAAAAAGAGTGTCGATTGATCCAGGTAGTTCGGTCAATATCATTTTGCTAAGATTCGTGGAAGAAATGCTACTGGAGAATCAAGTAATCCCAAGGGCACGAGCAATATCAGGGTTTGATAACTCTACAGTTATAACAAAAGGAGAAATTGAACTTAGCACTTATGCTGAGGGGGTGATAAAAAGTAACAGGTTCCAAGTCATCGATACTGACATGGCTTATAACGTGATCGTGGGAAGGCCATGGATCCACGACATGAAAGCGATACCCTCCATGTTGCATCAGGTAATTAAATTCCCCTCTGAATGGGGGATTCAACAAATCAAAGGCGATCAACAAATCGCAAGAAATATAAACTTTGTAGAACACTACAACAAGAAAATAGAGGTGGAAGAAATACGAGATAAGGGAATCTCCCAAGCAGGTAACGCCGCCCAAACAGGCATGGAAGAAATTACTACCCAAATAGGTGCGGAAGGTATTATTGCTGAAACAGGTATGAAAGGAAATACTTACGAGAAGGAGAATCAAGTTACCACGGAAGGTGTACTATACCACACAGATGAAGATTCCAGACCAGACGTCATTCATGAACCGAAGGAAGATGAGCACATCAAAACAACTACGAAGGAGCTCGAAGCTGTTCCATTATCTGAACAAAAGCCTGAGCAAAAAGTGTATATAGGCACGAGAACCAAGGACCTGTTAAGCAGAAGAAAAGAAAGCAAGGACCATTCAAGAACCAAGTGATCGACGAAGAGGTACAGAAACTCTTGAAGATTGGTTCGATACGAGAGGTAACGTACCCTAACTGGCTAGCTAACACCGTGGTAGTACCTAAAAAGAATGGCAAATGGAGAGTATGCGTAGATTATACTGACTTAAATAAAGCATGCCCCAAAGATTCATTCCCATTGCCACATATAGATCAAATGATTGATGCCACAGCAGGTAATGAATTATTGAGCTTCTTAGATGCATATTCTGGTTATAATTAGATTAAAATGAATCCCTCAGATGAGGAAAAAACTTCCTTCATTACAAACAGGGGGACTTACTGTTATAAAGTTATGCCTTTTGGCTTAAAAAACGCTGGAGCCACCTATCAAAGGTTAGTGACTAAAATGTTCCAAGAACATCTTGGAAAGACGATGGAAGTCTATATTGATGATATGTTGGTAAAATCAACACAAGCACAAGACCATTTCCAGCATCTCTCTATTGCATTTGATATTTTACACAGATATAATATGAAGCTAAATCTAGAGAAATGCACTTTTGGAGTGCAATCAGGTAAATTTTTGGGTTTTCTTGTATCGAACAGAGGAATAGAGGTAAATCCCGCTCAAATTAAAGCTATAGAGGAAATACTTGATATTTTAACAAATAAAAAGGAAGTTCAAAGACTAATAGGGAGAATAGCAGCTTTACGAAGATTTATTTCTAAGTTTTCCGAAAAAAGTTTTAAATTCTTCTCAGTTCTCAAAAAGCAGAATCGGTTGGAATTGATTGAAGAATGTCAGCAAGCCCTCAAGAATCTGAAGATTTATCTATCGAAACCACCACTGCTTTCAAAGCCAAAAGAAGGGGAGAGATTGTACATCTACCCTAGCTGTCTCAGAAATTGCTGTAAGTGCAGTACCGGTAAGAGAAGAAAAAGGTAAACAATCACCTATCTATTATGTAAGTAAAACTTTGCTAGATGCTGAGACTAGATATCCACATCTGGAAAAGTTAGCTTTAGCTTTAATAATGGCATCTAGAAAATTACGACCATATTTTCAATGCCACCCAATCACCGTTGTGACCTCATATACTTTAAGAAATATTCTGCATAAACAGGAATTGTCAGGAAGATTAGCCAAGTGGACCATAGAATTAAGTGAGCATGAAATAATCTATCAACCTAGGACTGCAATTAAGTCTCAAATACTAGCTGATTTTGTTGTTGACTTTAGTAATAGCATTGTACCTGAAGTAGAAAAAGAGTTACAAATCTTTAACGGTGTAATCCAGGCCTATGGACCTTGTTCACTGATGGTTCTTCAAATATAAAAGGCGCCGGCTTGGGCATAGTCTTAATATCACCCACGAGTGAAAAGACAAGGCAAGCTATCAAGTGTTATTATCCTATAACTAACAATAAAGCAGAGTACGAAGCTATTATTGCAGGGCTTGAACTCGCACGGGAGCTCTCAATCGAGCAAATTATGATCAACAGCGACTCCCAACTGGTAGTAAATCAGATACAGGGGACTTACATCGCTCGAGAGACTAGAATGAAACAGTATCTTGAAAAAGCACGAGAGCTCGTGAGACAATTCAAAACATGGAAGGTAATGCAAATACCTAGAGAGGAAAATGCAGAAGCGGATGCATTAGCCAACCTCGCAGCAGTCACGGAAGTAACGAACAAAGACAATGCAATTGTCGTCCAACTATTTCATTCAATAATAGACCAGGACAGGAATGAGGTAACTTTCATCAACTTAACATGGGACTTCAGAAACGAAATTCTTAATTTTTTGCAGAATGGCACCGTACCTGAAGACAGGAATACAGCTCAAGCACTTCGCCGCAAAGCTGCACGGTACTGCCTTATTCGCAACTCACTTTATCGCAAGATGTTCGGAGGACCCCTAGCTAAATGCCTCGGACCTAACCAAATGGAATTTGTGATGAAAGAAGTCCACAAAAAACACTGTGAAAATCACTCAGGGGCGAGATCCTTAGTGAAAACCCTAATCAGAGCTGGATACTATTGGCCTAA